>QRFJ01006771.1:0-18368 GCA_006176705.1 Cocos nucifera | reverse complement strand
AGGAGCAGCCCTATGATAATCATGAGAATCAAGTCCTGAAGCCCATGGCATGGCAGAGTGAATAATAGAAAGAGTTTCTATTTAGATTTTCACATTGGACTCGAATCGAATGATTATATCATATGACAAAAACTAGGGTTTGACGAGTTTACCTTAACCCTAATCTGATCGGGGCTCAAGATAGAAGAACTTAATCACACAGGTAGCTGCACCAAGAGGTTTGCATTCAGCTCTGATGGGTTCACCATATACTGCTAGGTGTCACTGGTGGATTTTGGGAGCAATTAGAATGATTTAGATGATCGATCATTCTAGCTGTTCGAATCAGAAGAGTTCTGATCCATCGAAAGGAGTTTCGATGATGTCTATGATAGAGATCATGACATATCCCATTACCATACAGAACTGAACCTAATTGGGTCACACAAACAAGGGTTTGAATCTGGTGATCATCAATTGAACTGATCTAGTTCAATTGATTTGAATGAGATTCAATTAGGTTCAAGGAAATCATGCTAGCACTCGATTGAACCTAACGTTCTTCTTTTACTATCACAAATAAGTTGTCCTAACTGAGCAAAGGAGTTTGTGGCTCAATCAGGACCTTCCTTCATATGGTCTGACTGGAGGTTGTCCAAGTCAGAATAGGTTGTCTTATTTGTAAGACATTACCTGCCATTTTTGGTCACCTGCCATTTCTTGTTCTTTGACTTTGGTCAAAAGTCTACCTTTGACTGGTCAAATGTTGACCATTGACACTTTGACTTTTGACCACATGTCATGCACCTATTGGAGAGCTGGTGGGGGCCTGTCCCCCTGCCAGAACCTGGCAAGGAGAAGGGCGCACGCCAAGGGTGGCGTGAGCCCAAGTAGGAGGCGCCTAGGAGTCCTTGTTGGACAAGGACTCCACCTCCCTTTTGGATTCCAATCAGAGTTCTACTAAGAATCCAGTTTGACTGGTCTTAGGCGCCCTCTAAGGAGGAATCCAGGGGTCTCTATTCCAACCAATCAGATTTAGATCTGATTTCACAAAGGGTTGTGATTGGTTGAGAGGAAGAGGAGTTGGATCACAAGAGGTCTATAAATAAGACCCTGCGCCCAACCCTAATGCTAATACAATTCAATTGAGAAACCCCACGCCCCAAGGCTGCCTCTCCCCTCCTTCTCCACGCCATAGTCTCTTCTCCCCTTGCTCTCCACGTCCAAAAGAGTTTTGGACTTAGGTTGGTGCGATTCAGATCAAGGAAAGGCGATCAAAAGCAAGAAGGCTACGCTGCTGCAAAAGGACGACTGCAGATCTTCAAAAGAGTTTTGAAGATCCTCCAGATCAGATCCAGATCTGATTTTTGGAGGTGTGATAGAGAAGAAGAGGATCTCCAGATCCAACCCGAGTGGATACCGGTAGAGGCCAGGCGCTTGCGTGGCTAGATCCAGAACCTTCCGCTGCAATCAGGATCATCTACAGGGTAATAGGATTACCCAAATCAGGTAAATTAAATTTGATTTAATTTATCTTATTTTATTTTATTTATTAAAATAATAAGAATCAGATCTAAAATATATCAAGATCTAATTAGGATCAAGAGAAAAATTTTTGAAATATATCTCTTGATCTGATCAGATCTGGACGAACCTGGACCGGGAAATCAGGATTTCCCTTCACGAACTTCTTTTGAAGTCCTCCAGTAGCCGAACTTCTTCTAGATTCCTCCAGCAGTCAAACTTCTTTCAGATTTCTCCAGCAACAGAACTTCTTTCGGACTCCTCCAGCAGTCGAACTTCTCTCAGAGTCCTCCAGCAGCTGAACCTCTCTCGAATTTCTCTAGCAACCAAACTCCTTTCGGATTCCTCCAATAGCCAAACTTCTCTTGGAGTCCTCCAACAGTCGAACTTCTCTCGAATTCTTTTAACAGTCGAACTCTTTCTAGATTTCTCCAGCAATCGAACTCCTTCTGAACTCCTCTAGTAGTTGAACTTCCCACAATTGCCTAGGAAGGTCTCCGCACGAACCTGGCTCCCCACACAAACCAACTCACCCACGGAGAGCGTAAGAGGAGTCCGAACTCCTTTGGTATTGATGTAACTCAAAGATTCATCACCAACTGGTGCCTACTCCTTTGAATTTCGAGTATTAAATCCCAATGGACTGGCACACCATGATAATAGACACTACCTCCCATAACAAACATCATATGACCCTGAGCTGCCCACCACCTAATAGTTATGGCTGTCGCTATCAGTTTGTTACAAACTCCATCTATAAAAAAAATTCTTCAGATATATTTTCTCTAAGCTCTCTTCTTCTTCTCGATATCCTATAATTTTCTTTTTGAGTACTCCATTTCTGTTGGCCAAAAGAGCTGACTTAATCATCGGAGGGTCTTGCCCAAGCCACCCACTCTAGGCTCTAGAGGAGACTTATCTTGTAGGTCACCAGCAGCGACCTCATCTTCTCTGACTCCAGCACTCCTCCGACGGTGATCAGATTTTGCACCAATAATGTCCATCATCAACATCATCAAAATATCTTTCAATAGACCAGAACTCTTCTGATTCATTCAATTAGAATCATGGATCATCAAGATAATTCTAATTGATCCCAAAATCCATTAATCACACCTAAAAGTATATGGTGGCAACCCATCAAAATTGAATAACGAACCTCTCGATGTAGCTACCTGTGTGATTGAATTCTCCTATCATGAGCCTCGATGGGATTATGGTTAAGGTGAACTCGTCAAACCTAGCATCCATCATATGAATGAATCATTCGATTCAAGTCTAATGTGAAACCCTAATAGAAACTCCTTTCTGTTATTTTACACTACCATGGTCATGGGTTTTAGAACTTGATCTTATGATCATCATCGGTATACTCCTCTATCGAGATTGATAGATTCCATCTTGGTGTGATCCAATTCCTATAATGAACATGCTATAGCCAACATACACCTCAGGATTTTGAATGGCTAAGAAACCAAGTTATGGTGTAGTCAAACTATAACACCCTTAAGGTGAACTACCGATGCACCTCAGGTTAAAGAACCAGACACATGCTATAGCATCGAGCTAGTCATCGACGAGAAGGTAGGCTTTCTTATGACTGCTCGAGGTGGTCAAACTCAGTACCCTCATTCTCTAATGAGTACCTATACTTTTGCTCCAATGTCTCCACACCGTAGACTCAAGACTCATCTATCTTAAGAAAATGATCGTACATCAATCTTTCGGATCTATCACCATTTTTGTGATGATCATACGATCAGGAGCAATTTATGAATTAATTATGATAACACATGCCTTAAATTCTCAACTCTTGAGAATATGTGTTATCATGCCTATTAACTCAATGGATGTATCATGGATACTTTAATACATAATGTGATAGAATAAATAATCTTTTAATTAATTTTAAATCAAAATTATAAAAATACTTCTATAAAGTATTTAACAAGTGTCAACCAATCTGGCTTCTAGGGCACACATCTAACAAACTTTCACTTGACCTAAAGCCAATTGGCTACAAATCTAAGTCCCATCTTCTCAAAGTGGGCTTGGATCTTCTATAGGCCTAAAGGCTTCATCAGTGGATCAATCGCATGGTCTGTAGAGTTGACTCTCTTAACCTTGATGTATCCTTCTTGAGGTAATCGTAGATTAGGTGAAACCATCTTCTTGGAACTTTTTCAACTTACAGTACCATCAGTGCACAGGAACAAACTTTTAGATGTCGACTTTCGATCATCTTTATCAGACATAAG
The DNA here is from genome assembly GCA_006176705.1 of Cocos nucifera. Classification (NCBI taxonomy): domain Eukaryota; kingdom Viridiplantae; phylum Streptophyta; class Magnoliopsida; order Arecales; family Arecaceae; genus Cocos; species Cocos nucifera. The sequence continues at coordinate 14,607 of QRFJ01006771.1, read as the reverse complement.
GTCTGAGTCTGCATCTTCTGGACCTAGAGTTCACCATGCTGAACCTCTTCAGTACCATCTCTATTAGAGAGACCCAACATTATCTTTAGTCTATCCCTATAGGCCTAAAATGAAAGATGCCTTACCTAGGTCTATCATAAAAAATTTCTTAGATAACCATACTTTGACCTATGTCAGCATGGGAATATCATTCTCAGTCAAAAGGATATCATCCACATACAATATAAGGAAGACAATAATGCTCCCACTGACCTTCTTGAACACACTTGATTTCTCCTCGTTCTTGATGAAACCAAATGATTTAATTACATCAAGCATTCCAACTCCAAGATGCTTGCTTGAGTCTATAGATGGATCTTTGTAGCTTGTAGATCTTTGTGATCACCATTACTAGATGTGAAAATAAATGGCTATTCCATATAAATATCATTCTTAAGATATCCAATTATGAACTTCGTTATCACATCCATCTGCCATATTTCATAATTGAAATATACTGCAATGGCAAGCAATGTGCGGATGGTGGCCACTGACGAGAAGGTAACCTTATATCCTTTCACTACTAGCCTCGTCTTGAATGTCTCTACATTCCTATCTGCACATATCATTCTCTTGAAGATCCATTTACATCCAATACGTATTATACCTTCAGATGGATCTACCAAAATCTATATTTGGTTCGAGCGCATCGAGTTAATTTCTGACTTTATCGCCTCTAATAATTTATCAGAGTCGACATCTGTTATCATCTCAGCATAGATTTTGGGATCATCACCATGAACCCATTTTTTATGAGGAACATTTTTTCTACATCCTCTAAAATAGTACCTAAGTACCTTCAGGAGGATGAAAAATTCTATTTAACCTACAAGATGGAGGAGGTAGTGAATTATGGATTGGCTCCGACTAACTGGGTTCCTGAGGTTTCTTGGCTCTTTGCTCTTTGGAGACTTTCTCCTCGAGTCTAATCTATCTTTTGATGCCATCATCTTAAACAAACTATTTTTCAAGTAAAATGATGTGTCAACCCATAATCATCTTGTGGTTTTTCGGAAGATAGAAGTAATATCCTAATAACTTTTTAGGATATCCAATAAATCGAGCTCTAAGAAACCTAGACTCTAATCTATCCACCATCGGACAATCCCAATTCTGAGATGACTCAGACTTGACTTCTTACAATGTCATATCTCATACGGTGTAGTATGAACAATTTTAGATAGAACCCTATTAAACTATATCCCTAAACAAACTCTAGAAGATCCATGAAGCTCATTATGGACAGACTATATCTAATAGGATTCATTTTCTTCATTCTGAAAATCCATTAAGTTGAGACTTTCAAGCAAAGTCCATTATAAGACTATATCATTGTCCTTGAGATAGTCCAGAAATTTTTTACTAAGGTATTCACCTCCTCGATTTGATCAAAGAACCTTAATGGGCTTTCTAGTTTGCTTTTCTACTTCGTATCTGAATTTTTTAAACTTTTCAATGACTTCAGACTTATGTCGTATCAAGTATACATATTCGTACCAAGATAGATTATCGGTAAAGATAGTAAAGTAGACATAATTGCCTTTAGTCGGCACATCAAATGAGCCGCGCACATCTATATGTACCAGGGCAAATAGATCTGTGGCCCTTTTTCATATCTCATAAAATGAAGCTTGGTCATTTTATCTTAAAGGCATGATTCACAAATTGAATATAACTCTAAAGTCAATGGACCCATTAGTCTAAATTTTTCTAATTTGTTGATCCTGTCTTCAGCTATATGACCTAGCCTAAGGTGCCACAGGTACCTTTCATTAACACTATCTCTAGATCATTTTGATCCTATAGCATTGATGTTTTGCTTGACAGACTCAATGACAAGCATTCCTTCAGAAGGTCCTTCTTCCTGCTTGTTCTTCAGGCTGGCCAGGTATGCAGGACAGTCCCGCTTCCAATGGCCATCGGAGTTGTAGTAAAAATAATTTTCCTTCTTCGTGGCCTTTTTCTTCGGCTCGCCCTTCTTTTTTTCTTCAATTTTCTGCTTCTTGCAAACTTCTTCTTCTTTCCAAAAGACTTTCTCTTAGAAGAAGTTTGCTCCATAGGTAGAACTGAGCCCTTTGAATCCTTCAAAGTTTGGTCAATAGTAACCAGCATATTTATTGACTCGACCAAGGTGCACTTAGAGCTTATTCATATGAAAGTTCAAAATGAACTACCCATATAAATCAATCAAGGACTGCAGGATCACATCCATTTGTAGTTCCTTGTCCATCAAGACTCTAAACTTCTCAAGCTCTTTAGGTCCTTGATCATTGCTAAGTAATAATCTTGGACTAATTGCCCATCATGCATTTGCACCTTAAAAGACTCTTCGAGACTTGATAATGCACTGTGCGACTCTACACACCGAACAACTCTTGCAAGGGCGCCAATGTTTGGCAAGCAATCCTGATGTCTTCATGTTGGTGCTATAATTCATCTGACGTTGAGCCCAACATGCGGCACCTTACTTTGTTATGATGGTCAGACCACTTCTCATAAGACGTTCACTGATCAACTATCGAACAGGCTGGTAAAGGGGAGGTTTTGGTCCAATACATATGTCAACTTTTTTAAACCCAAAATAATTTTGAAGTTCTTTAGCCAATCCTTGTGAATCAGTCTAGTCAACTTATGGGTATCTAGGATTCGGGCTAGAGGTTTTGATGCAGAGATTTTTCTGTAGAGAGTCAAAGTTTCTAGTTAGACTTGTAATTTGACTCAATCAATTTATTTAGAAATTTTATTTTTAAATAAATTAGGCTTCCACTATTTTCTCAAATCCCTATACTTTCTTGGTGGAGATGTAAAAATCTCCACAATTATTGATTTCTAGTGAATGGTACGGTCCCATCGACTGGCTTACCACCTCACCTAATAGTTATTGATAATGGATCAACCGATGAGTGGATAACTTTTATCTAATGTTTCTCTAAACATGATGCACCCAAATCTGATCTCTAATTCATGAAGCTCACCGTGCCCGAAAAAGTGCTCCACTCCTTAGTTAAGCCAAACCCACCATTTGCATAAATTAGATTCTTGATTGGGTCCCTCACCGTATCCATAATATTAAGCCCAACCCATCCTCCAACCCATAGCATCCAATACCTAATAGATATGGCTGCATCTTTTCGGTGCAACTAAACCAATATATCCAGCCGAGAATAATCAACGTCGGAAAGAGCCCACACATCTATAATGGTAGAAGACCTAGGACTTAATATTTCTTAGGAAGATTTGATTTGGTCTCTTAGACTCAACTAGTCATAACATTTATGACTAACCTAGTGGCATGGATTAGCTCGAATCGTTAGCCATCTCAAACCAAAACTGGATCGACTAAATCGGTCAGGTAAGTGAGGTCAACGAGAGGAATATGCCATTAACTTGCCATGATTGCATTCAGGTCGAGTATCTTCTAATTAAAGATCACTGGTCATATTTGCCATACTTATCTTAGACACCAACTTGTCTGACCATAACTGATTGGGTTAGCTTACAATCCAGGCTCGAACCGTAGAGCCAAATTAGGTTTTAACTTAATCAACCACATATGACTGTGAGTCGACCTGGACCCAAACTTAATCCTATTAGGCTGCTCAAATCTAAGCACTCTTGATCCCACCTAACCAACTCTTGATTCGGTTTGATCAACCGCTAGACCTAATTGAGTTACCTACATCCGAACCCATGATTTATGAAGGTATCTTAGATCTAAAAATTTATAATTTTTAGATCTAATTAATTTTATAAACTTAATTTTTAATTAAGTTCAAGGGTTCAATAGCAAAACATGTATCAAAAAATCCTAGAGTTTCAGGATCTAGAATTTTGCAAAAAAATAAGTTTTTGATTTTTGATTAAGGATAAATACACAGCACCTCAACATGCCATAAGAGCACCCCATCAAATGGAAAGAGAGAGTTTTTAAATCCTTCTTACTCTTATGACCGAATGGCCAAGGGGAATGTCTTAATCAAAAATATGAACTACTATAAAACTATTAGATCTAAAGCATATAACTATTACATGATTTAAGATTTAATCTATACATGCTTTGCATACATCTCATGTATCAAATTTAACATTTAAATTTATATTTCATATCTAATTACATCTAATGCAATATCTTAAAGTAAAATTTTAAATGATCTCATCATAAAAAATTTTAATCTAGACTACTCATGGCATAGATCTATGTAACTAGTCTAGACATGCATTGCATATGTCATACATATAAAATTTTTAAATGCATCTCATTCTTTCAGATCTAATTATATCATATATAATATCTAAAATTTAACTAATCTAATCACATAATCTTCATAAAATTAAATGAATATTTCATAAAATTTTTGATCTAGACTATGAGATTAAAATAGAGATCTAGTCTAGACATATGCTGCCTATATCATATATATCAAAATTTTAAATTAGATCTTATATTTCATATCTGATTATATCTAATATAACATCTAAAACTTAAATAATCAAATCATAAAAATTAAATCAAATCTAATCTAAAATATATTTGAAAACTATCATGATATAGAACAATAGATCTAGACTAGAGTCTGCATTGTTCATGTCAAACATATATATTTAAAACATATAATTTTTTGAATTTAGATCAGATTACATCCTATGTAATATCTGAAAATCAAATAATCAAATCATAAAAAATAATTTTAGATCAATCTAAAGATAGATCTGAAAGCAGCAACTTGGCTCTGATACTAGTTCAAGAAAAAAATAGGTTTTCCTGTCGCAAGATGCATCTGATCGGATCAGATTTGCAGTAGAATAATTTTTAAAAATTTTTTATGATCTAATCAGATTTGAGAGTTCTCAGATTTGATTAGATTGATCTAAAATTAGAAGTAAAATAAAAATAAAAATAGTGATAACAATTATCACATGATCGGGTAAACTGTTTACTTGTTGTGATGATCTGACGACTGATCCGAGATTCTAATTGAGCCGCGCACGCGTCCGACCTCTACCAGTATCCACTCGGATTAGATCTAAAAGTCTCCTCCTTCTAGATCTGATCTTCAAAGATCAGATCTGATGTCTTTCCATAGAATCTTCAAAATAAACTCTGAAGGTTGCGCATTCGTCTCACGAATACCATCGTCTCTTGGTGATCTTTACGCAATGGGACTTGATCTTTGCTCATAGATTTTTCCCAACTCTTAGGCATGGAGAAGACAAAGAGGATCAGATGAGGAAGGTGTGGAGATGAATATTTTGGCAGGACTTCACCGTAGAGAAATCGGATGCGCAACAGCTTGCGTAAGGCCTTATTTATAGACCTAGTCAAGAGTCACTTCGCATAAAACTTTGAACATATCAAAGTTTAACATGTAGAAGGACTCCTCCATGATCTCCATGCCCCATACCATATTTTTCTATATTTTATCACACAAAACTCAAAAATATGGCATGGAATAAAGGATAAGGTGAGTAGATGGCACAAACTCTTATCTCCCTATATATTTGAATCAAATTCAAATGCTTTGACCAGTCAAATCAAATTTGAATGGGTGCCTTCTCTTATCCATCAGATGTGCATGTCATAAAGGGGTGTGCACTCACAAACTCCATATAAATCCCATATGGACGTGCACCCTCAGATAAATTCTAGAAGGCACATGTCATATCTCTTCTTTCCTACATACTGGGTCAACATTGACCCTTGTTCTATTTTCATCTTATGAGATTAAGATAAAATCTTTTCAAGTTCTATCCAATGGATTTATGTCAAGTCCTAATTAAGTTAGAATAAGTTTTGATCAGACCAAGACTCAGTCCAGTCAGATTAAGAAAAATTCATCTAGAATTTTTGGAAGAGGCTTGTCCAAATTTCATCTCATGATTTTAGGACAAGCCCTAATATGGCAAAGACAACCCTTATCTTATTTCCATCTTATGAGATTTAGGACAAGTTTCGATTAGGCCAGGATAAGATCCAGTTAGATCAAGATAAATCCCTATAGAGTTCTCGGATAAGCCTTGTCCAAATAGTTCCACAAATTAGCAGGTCTTGTCCTATTTTCATCTGATGGATTAGGACAAGCCGTGATCAGGTTAGGAGAAGACTTTTTTGATCTGAACAAGTTTTAATCGGACTATGACAAACCTATACAAGGCTTTTGGATGAGCCAAATCTAATTTGGCTCAGTCAAGATGATCCAGAAAGACTACAGAAGGAGAATGTTAGGCTCAATCGTGTGTTAGCACAATTTTCTTGAACCTAATTGAATCTAATCTAAATCAATCAAATTAGGTTAGGTCAATTGATGACATCTAAATCTATACTCTTATTTGTATGATCCAGTTAGGTTCAGCTTTATATGGTAATGGAATATGTCATGATCTCCATCATTGACATCATCGAAATACCTTTCGATGGATCAGAACTCTTTCGATTCATCCAATTAGAATCATCGATCATCAAGATAATTCTAATTAATCCTAAAATCCATCAGCGATACCTAGCAGTATATGGTGGTAATCCATCAAAATTAAATAACAAATCTCTTGGTGTAACTACCTGTATGATTGGATTCTTCTATCATGAGCTCTGACGGGATTAGGATTAAGGTGAACTCGTCATACCCAACACCCATCATATAAATGAATCATTCAATTCGAGTTCGATGTAAAACCCTAATAGAAACTTCTTTCTATTATTTCACACTACCATGGTCATGAGTTTTAGAACTCGATCTTATGATCATCATAGGTCTACTCCTTTATCGAGGTTGATAGATTCCATCTTGGTGTGATCTAATTTCTACAATGAACATGCTATAGCCAACATACACCTCAGAATTTTGAATGACCAGGAGATCAAGTTATGGTGTAGTCAAACTATAACACTCTCAAGATGAACTGTCGATGCATCTTAGGTTAAGAAATCAGACACGCTGTAGCATCAAGCTAGTCATTGACAAAAAGGTAAGCTTCCTTATGACTGCTCAAGGTGGTCACGCTCAGTGCCCTCGTTCTCTAATGAGTATCTATATTCTCGTCCTGGTGTCTCCACACCGTAGACTCAAGACTCATCTATCCTAAGAAAGCGATCATATATCGATCTTCTGAATCTATCACCATCTTCGTGATGATCCTATGATCGAAAGCAATTTATGAGTTAATTATGATAACACATGCCTTAAATTCTCAACTCTTGAGAATATGTGTTGTCATGCCTATGAACTCAATGAATGTATCACAAATACTTTAATACATAATGTGATAGAATAAATAATTTTTTAATTAATTTTAAATCAAAATTATAAAAATATTTTTAGAAAGTATTTAACAAATGTCAGCCAATCTAGCTTCTAGGGCACACATCTAACAGATACATCACCTCTCTGATAAAGCCAACTTTAACTAAAACTTGTCCAGCTCCTCAGCGATAGCCTTTTGATGCTTCAGGGTGAAACTTCATTTTTTCTATTTGATTGAATGGTAGGTTGGGTCTACCCTCAAATAGTGGGCCATCACATCTGGGTCGACCCCTAGCATGTTCGTGGCTGACCATATGAAAAGATTTGCATTTGCTTGCAAAAAAGCAATTAGCTGGTTTTTCGTAACTTGATCGAGGTAGAAATCGATTTTATAATTTGGTAAGGATTCTCCATCCTCAGTGGGATCTCCAAGAGCTCGTCAGATGGTTGAGCATGATTTTTCACCAGATCATCTTAAGCATCCAGCCCTATTGGGAGTTCAGGCTAGGCTTTCATTTGGTCCTCTGCTTGGAGCTTGGCAATGAAGCACCGTCTTGCTACAATCTGGTTGCCCCAGATTTTTTACACTCCATGGGTTGTTGGGAACTTGATTGTCAGGTGGTAGTTGGACACTATGGCTCTTAACTTTCAGAGATTGGGTCGCCCAAGGATAGCATTATAAGCTGATGGAAGCTTTACAATGAGAAAATCCATAGGAACTGTCACTTATTGAGGTGGAGTATCCACCCTAATAGGTAACTTGATTATTCTCTCCAGAATTATTAAACTTTTAAAGAAATCTTGGATTGGTTTATTAAATCTACTTAACCGATCGAAAGGGAATCCCATTCAGGAAAAGGCAGAGAAATATAAAATATCAATTAAGCTTCCATTATCAATAAATACATGGTGTATATTATAATCAATAATATTTAATGAAACAATCACCGTATCATTGTGTGGTTGTTGTACACCCCCTACATCTTGCTCAGTGAAGGTTACTGCTTCTTCAAGCCTGTTCCCATGCCTTTGTCTCTTTGGCACCATAGCTTTGGATGACCCCCAGTTATCATGTGAATTTTGCCATGGAGAGGTCGCTCATCGGCCGCTACCGGATCTTCCACCTCCTTTACTGGTATCAGCATCAGGTGCTGAGGCTGATGAGGTGGTTGCCAAGCTCTTGGAGGAGATCATCATGGAGGAGTTCTTCCATGGATGAAGCACTCTAGCCTTCCATTTTGATTGATTTTTTTATCGCATCATGGAGAAGGCGACAGTTTTTCATATCATGATGGTGGTTACGATGGTAGAAGCAATACCTCGTTGGATCACAGCGTTCAGGGTTCATCCGCAACTTTGGAGGGTGAGGGAGCTCAGCTTGGATCTCCATCAAAATTTTTTTCTAAGTGGTATTTAGAGGCATATAGTTGTGGTATCGCCTTGGGAGAGAGCATTATCGATCTCTCCTCTAGGAACTTAGAGATCGATGATTTCTGGATGGACCTCCACCTTTTTGCTTCCTAGGCGGAGATTGGGAGTGCTGGCAGTAGTCCTCCTTCAATGGAGTGCGCTCCTTATTCAATCCTACCACTATAGAGTTGGCAGGAACATCTTCAGCAAAAGCTTCTTCAAGCTTCTTCAACATCCCGGTGTAGTTGTGAGGAAAGAACTTTATTAATAACCTCTTCAGGTCGTTCTTCTACAATTCATCCATCAGGACGATCATCACGACTGGTTGGTCTAAGTCATGGACTTCAAGGGTTGCCGCATTAAATAGACTCACATAGTCGCGGATCGACTCTTCCTCCATTTGTCATATGGTGTTGAGGTAGTCGGACTGCTTCTACTATTTACAGTTGTTGACAAAATGAACAACTAGGGATTGGCTTAATTCTTCAAAAGAATGGATGAAGTCTAGCTTTAGATTAGTGTACCACTGCCGGGCTATCCCTTTAAGAGTTGCAGGAAAGAACCGATAGAGGATGGCATCAGATATTTCTTGAAAGAGCAATGCTGCTTTGAAGGTTTCCACATGATCGATGGGGTCTATTGTTCCATCATAAGTTTCAAACTGAGGCAACTTAAAATTTGGCGAAAGTGGCTCCCTCAGGATCCTCTCATCGAAGGGAGGCTCACCGCTAAATCCATCATAAGACCTAAAGGAGGAAGCTTTATTGATGGCTTCAATTCGCTTATTGAGCTCTTAGAGCCTCTTCTCCAAAATTTGATCCCGGACAGTACATGCCTCTAACTATTGAGGCGAGTGTCGATTGGGTGTGGAGTCATGCCTGGATTGCGGACTAGGGGATCATCGATGAGGTTGCTTCCTCTTTAGGCTTTGTGGGTGTCCCCAAGAAGGCTTCGCTTGGGGCAGTGAGATTGGTGGTTGAAGCAGCACCAAGGCAAGAGGCGCAGCCTGAATCATTGAAGGAGGTATAGGTTGCACTATTGAAGATGGTGCAGGGACAACTTGACTCGGCTATGGGGCCATTGGGAGGGATGCAAAAGTAATTTGGACCACCTGAACGGCGGTCGTTAGAGTTTGAACCTACTGGAAGAGTAGGTTGAACTGGTCCATTGTAACAGAGACCGATTAAGCCATTGGAGAGGCTTCTACCATTGAGGGCTGAGCATTACCTTTAGCCCGAAGATCTACCTACTGAGAGGCAGCAGCATCTTCGACATCATTGAGACGTGATGATGCCTTTTTTGATGGCATATTCAAAAGATTAGCCTTTCTCTATCTGTTATTGCTGAAAATAGTTCTCCTCGTGGGTGGAGCAATCGGCTTCTTATAGAGATGCTGAAGTGACTTGCAAAATAAAGTCTGGATCAAAAGATTTAACTCCGACGAGGATCATCTGATGCTCAAGTCAGCAGAGAATGATTAAGCAATAATAAGTTCTCTGAGAGGGATTATTTATGCTTACCTAGGTTCTCGGGATTTATGATATTTGTAGAAAAAACTGTTTACGGACGTTATGCTATTTTGCTAATTTCAGGCTGCTAACAATGTTGTGGCATGATTAAGGCCATCTTTCTAGAGCGAAAAGATCATTACTGAAAGGGTTGGAATGCCTTATCTGCTCCTACGAGTTTAGGCAAAGTAGAAAACAACTTATTCATGGTTGGGTCATAGCTGGATCGCAATTTATTCGCAAGATAGGCCGCTGAGGATCATGAGGAGCCATTTATCTGAGGTGATCTAAAAGCCCTACTTGCTAGATGAACTGTTGTCGAAGGGAATAGCCCAAATCTCTTGCTAAGGTCTGATCACTAGCTCGGAGGGTATTATGGTATTTTTTTTAACCTCAGGATGTCGACATACAAGAACCGGGCTAAGGTGATTCAGTTATTGATCGAACGATCTAAGGTGTTTGCATTACCACTGTAATAGGTATGATACACTTATCTTGATTACACTATAATTTGAAATTGATATGATAAAATTATCATGTAATAATCAGATGAAAAGGATATTGTTTGGATTAGCCTCGTCATATAGAATAGCATCCACAAACTCATGCGTGAGAAATATAATCCGAGAAAGATCATGAATATTTGATCCAAGAAAGATCATGAGAAATATAATCCGGAGAAGATTATAGAAATTCGATCCGAATAAAAGATCATCGCATAAACTCGGTTAGTCCAAAGCTAGAAGGTTAAAGATTAACAAACTAGAATTATGAAAAATAGAAACAAATATTAAGACCAGAGAGACTATTGTTGAATAAAAAGACTTTACCTAATAATATGTGATGATTTATTTCTTAACTATGTACTCGATGCTTGTTTATGTCAGTATTTAAATTACTTCAAATATGTGTTATATGTTTTCATGATTTCATCTTGATATGCTTATTCATATTTTATTTATTATTTTAGTGTAGATGTATGGTAATTCTTACTGAGCTGGAAAGCTAATATCTCTATGTTGTTTCTTTTCAGAGACTTAGGAAGCTTACTTAATATCCCTATGAGATTGGATGAGAAGTTGCGCATCAAAAATCCTTAACACTTTAATTAGCTAAATTTTTTGATACCATTGGATGTTTAAATATTTATAATTGAATAAATAAACTATTTAGTTTGTTTGACCGACTCGGTTGACATGTTTAGTATTTATTTGGTTATTTTAGAATATTTAAATTTTATATTTATTTTAGGCCTCATATGATCTCTAGGGCATTATTCTAGGATTCATGCAACCATGTCATGTGACTGACCTAGATGTTGGGTTCAGGACGTGACACTCCATCAAGTGTTTCAGTCTTGAATGCCGTTGTCAATATAGTATGTGTACAAATTTCTAACTAACGTATCGAAATGTGAGCTCAAATTAGATTTGGATCATAATATCATTTGCAAATTTTGATTCAAAATCTACTTAAGTATATGCTAAGATCTGTAATGACAGGATCTGTCCACCACCAACCAGCTCTCCTGCCTGCGTTGGTAAACTTACCTTGTATACATGGATGTCTCGAATGCTTTCTTCATGTGTTCACCCCCACCCTCAAAAGAAAGAAAAAAGAAGCCAGGGAATACAGGTGAAGCAAGGGTTTGAGACATCTATTCTTTTCCCTTCATTACACTGTCAAAAATAAAAATAAAAAGGATTATTTCTTCTATTTTAAATCATGATTTTAATTCCACCATTAGGTTTAGTATACAAAACTCTTCTAAAAACTCAGACCACAGTTTGAAACTCTATCAGACTTAGATCAGTTTCCCTCAAAGCCAATTATTCACTCTCAGCCTCTCCATTGACAATTGCCAAAATTACTTGGAATATCTTTTCATGAGATAAGGTGCATGCTGTAATTCCAATCTACATCACCTTATAGTAATTATTTGTCCATTTTTTCTCAAAACAAATGTCACTAGCAGTAGTTCTGTCACTTTCCTCGCACTCATGCAGCTTGGCACATGGTCAGGAGTTGATTTAGATCAGTGGAGGATGCGATAGAAGTTAGATTTTCGTTCGTTTTGTGAAGATGATTCTCCTATATACAAATAACCACCATTTTGTTCCCCAAAATAAAAAATCAAGAACCCTTATAACTAATACCATGCCTTCCACAACATTGAACATAATCCAAGTATTTGCCAAGTCATTAACAAAGAAAGTACATTTCATGCTCCATAACCACATGGCTTGGAGAACATATTTGTTTTTGTTTTTATTACTCTCTCTCACTCTAGATCTATATTATCCTGTAAATAACGCTGTTTCCACTGCACTGAACATGAACATGACCAACTTATCAATATCTGCTTTAAGTCAATGCCTCCTCGCCGAACGGCTCAAAGAAATATAGCCTATTTTGCCTCTTTTTTCTGTCCCTCCCTCCATCTTCCCCCTTCAGCAGCACGAAATCCAAAGTTTTGATCCTCTTGGTGTCAATTTTAAATGAGTATATCTTTTTTGGGATTATACAAATGAAGATATTTTAAGCATAGTTAATTTCAGTATGGTTCCCAATTTGGTTGTACAAAGGAAATATACTTTTTTCAGAATACTTCCAAGGCTTCATCCATCACGGATGGTCAACAGGGCAACTTCTGATGGAAAGCATGGTAGATGCCTTTAAGCTATCATTAGCTGACAGGGACCACAGAAAACAGGGAAACGCACAGCGGAGACATTGTTTGAATTATTGCCTCCGTACCCTTGTTTGCATTCCATACCAATGTAGACAATATTATTTTCTTTCATTTGATTGACCTTACACAAATGCGGAATAAAAAACACACACAAACTGGACAAATAATAGACAGAGAAATGTAACGAGTTAGTTGTGGTATTGTCTAATCCACTAGCCATCCGTTAGTATCGAAATTGAAGCTTCATAGACAGGAGCGGTGGGACTCCATTGAGAGACATATGTGCCCTACCAAGTGGATATTGTGCTGATACTGGATTTGTTGGATAGCCACCCTACTGCGTATAGGAGACAAAGTCACCAACTGTCCACCCTAAGACGTTTGCTTGGAGAGGTTTGGACGTCTCTATGGCACGGTGGGAAAGACGGCCTTCGACAAATAGAGAGCTTTAGTTTAGGCTTTTGAGGACGTGACCCTCTCCTAAAATGTACATAAAGCTGTGCTTAAAATTTCCTTGATGGGTGATGTTGGGGATAAATCCCGCTCCTGCCGAACTGCCTAGAGGCCGAACTTCCCTGCACCGAGGTCCGGGCCAAACTGCCTAGAGGCCGAACTCCCCTGCACCAAGGTCCGGGCCGAACTACCTACCTGCCGAACTCCCCAGCGCCAGGCTCCGGGCCGAACTCCTACCACGGCCGAACTCCTCAGCGGTCGCCCTCATCGCCCTTCGACCGACCGAGCTCCTACCGAACTCTCAAGTGTCCAAGCCTCAGCCGAAGTCCAACAGCCGGCCAACCCTCAGCCGAGCCGAACCCTCAGCCTTCGCAACGGCCGAGCTTCGGATCCTCAGCAGCCGAACTCTTCAGCGGACGAGCCTTAGCTGCATACCTCCAGCCAGACGCCTATGGGAGCCGAACTCCCTCCTATCTTCCTCTTCAGGAGCCCGAACTCCTCCGAAATGGGCACACGACGAAGGCCTTCAACCCTTCATTCGGCAAGCTCTGCAACCATCACCATCAGTCAGTCCGCCGCACCATCGTACCATCAGTCAGTCCGCCGCAAGGCGATAGCGACCCACTGTCAGGCGGCGATGGCTGTCACCCTCAATCCGCCGCACACGGCACCAGCCCATGAGACTGACTCCGCCGAACCTCGAGCGGCCCGCCAGCACGCGGCTGCAGTTGTCACCATCAAGCTCCACTATATAAAGGACCCTCCCGACACACTAAGGCTAAGCTCTCTGATCTCTAAGCTCTCTGATCTCTAAGCTCTCTGAACTCTCGACTCTCTAAGCTCTCCTCCTCATCTCTAAGCTCCGGAACTCATTCCGAGCACTCCATTACTGTTGGCCGGAAACTAACTTGACCGTCGGAGGGTCCTGCCGGAGCCACCCCCCCACCGGTTCCGGACGGGACTTCATTTTGCAGGTCCCCGGCGGCGACCTCAGCGGCCTCGATTTCGGCAACCTCCGGACGAGGATGGATTTCTGCACCAACAGGAAACTAGGGTCCCACCGGGGACTAAGGGATCTGAGAACCCGCTTTTCTACTTCATGTTTGAATTCTTTGAACTTTTTAAAAGCTTTAGACTTATGACTCATAAGATACATATACCCATACCTAGATAAATTATTAATAAAGATTATGAAGTAAACAAAGTTGCCTCTAGTCGGCACATTAAATGGGCCGTACACATCAGTATGTACTAGGGCAAGAAGATC
>QRFJ01006770.1:0-14757 GCA_006176705.1 Cocos nucifera | reverse complement strand
GACAGCCCATATGTCCCATTGTTTATTCCTTGTTTTGTGTCATAGGCATGGGCCAGACTATGCAAGTGCTTAGGACAGGATTTTCTTCCATACATGAGTGTTGTAATGCCTCCATTGCTTCAGTCTGCTCAGTTGAAGCCTGACGTAACCATTACCTCTGTTGATTCAGATGAGGATATAGAAGAATCAGATGATGAAAGGTTTGTTTTTAGTGCTGAAACTCCAGTTTAAATATTTATTTTGGAATTTTTGGAAACTCGTGGAGTACATTTGCAAATTGGTCCATCTTTCTTTCATGAAAACTTCAACATTGTAAACAAGGTTATATGTGTTGAATGCTAAGCAGTTATCATGCATGATGAAGTTCCAATTTAGGTAAAGCCTGTAGATGTCTAACTTGCTTCTTTGGCTGTGATATAGGTGCTAAATTTTCTCTTTGGAGAGACTCCAAGCTCAAACAGTAGGAACATTTTTTTTTTTTTTTTTAAAAAATTTCGCAATTCAAGCAATCCCCTTGAGGTTGTGTCCACTCTAATTAGTTGTGAACTTGAGTCAACCACTTCATTGTTGTCTGGATGAAGCCTTTGATCTATAAGCTCAAATGCAGCAAGTTTAGATTTGTTTTCAAACTTTGGGTATTGCATTTGATATTGTCCCACATCAACAACCAACTGTTAAGATATAGCAGCTAAGTTCATGTAGTTCAAAGTCCCTATGTAACTAACATTTTTCTCTTGGTGATCTGGTGCTTATAATACTGATGATGATGTGATAATGTTGATCTTGTCTCTTGCTTCAAGACACAGACTTTTTTAAAAATTTTTTTCTAATGGTTGCGGTTTTGGAGATATGTTTGGTTTTTACTAATGTTTTTTTTTCCTTTGCATTAAACAAATGTTTGGTTTTTCTTTCTTTATATGTAATATAGAAATAACTTAGAATGACTTGTCATTTTGGTTAAATGCATCAGGCATGTATGTATAAATATTATGGTGGGTATATTAACTAATCATATACATATAGTTGTATAGCTATTTGATGTTGCATTTGGAATTTGAGAGCCAGTGATTTTTTGAATCCCAATTGCATGTTGTCACTTGTCATAAGATGATGTGACACACGTTTCCATTTTAACCCTATCATGCTTGTAAGGCAAGTGATGACATTTTCCACATCAACTATGTCTATCACATCTTATTGCCTAGTTCACCTGTTAACACCGATCAAATATACAACTTACACAAATTGTATGGTCTGTACTCTTGTCACTTTACAATGAGGATTCTGCAAGGCTTTCTTGACACCAACCAGTTTCTGATAGGGTTGTATCAACATTTTGAAATTGGTAAAATGTGGACATGACATAATTGGCCTCTTCCTCCTCAACGAACAGTGTGCTAGCATGACTCCAACTTCATGCAGAAGATTTATGTTATATAGCTGATACAAAACTGACTTATTGCCCCTCAACTTGCATTATATAGGTTGCCCGATTGAGAAGCAACATGAGAATTATGCATCGATCTGTAACTTGTGTTTGCAATTTCTTACCATATATTTGATCTGGTTCTGGCAAATGTGTCCTTACTCCTTAGTTATCTGGTTAATGAAACCATGATGATAATTATGTACGAACTTGATCTAGAACAGAAGCCATGCTATAGATCCTAATGTGGTGGTGTAGCAGACGGTGACCCATAAATATTTTTTTTTCTATTGTGCAACTTGCAAAAGACCTCATGCATGCAGGTTGCACAGTGTGGTGCTGCACAACCAAAAGAAGAAGAAAAGAAAATAAGATCACGATTACAAATGATCTGATGAACATCTTAAAATGTAATGTAATTGTATCCATTCTCATCTGTGCTCTCTGTCTTAATAAAATATGCTGTTCATTGTATGCCATCCTTGTATCGTATGAACTTTCATATGGTATTGCAATATGTACATTTCAAAAACTCCCTTGACAACTTCCATTTTTTATAGCTTTAATTATTCTGAACCCCGTGCTTTTCATTAACTTATATTTGTCCTGCCATGATTCCCCTCTCTTCTACTAAGCTAGTCTGCTGTCATGCCCAACATGATCTGTCTGATATCCTAGGATATGGAATCTGCATGGTGTTATTTGTTATTAAGTGATGTTGCTTTTGTAGATATGTACAACTCATTCACTTGAGTCGTATATTAATGCAGCATTGAAACCATCACTCTTGGTGATAAAAGGATTGGTATTCGGACTAGTGTCCTGGAGGAGAAAGCCACAGCTTGTAACATGCTCTGTTGTTATGCTGATGAACTCAAGGAGGGTTTCTACCCATGGATCGATCAGGTTGGTTATGATCAGTGTTTATACATTTCCTTTACCAGGCCTTTATCTAATTGAATAAACTTGTCTATTTAAAAAGAAACGATCATGTAGCATACAAATTAATTGCAGGTTGCTCCTACTTTAGTACCTCTTCTCAAATTTTATTTTCATGAAGAAGTCAGGAAGGCTGCTGTTTCTGGTATTACCAAGCTTTTGTTGTTTTCTATTGTGTTTTGGCATAAGTTATTATTCTAAGAATCCAATGTGATTTTTCTTTTTACTTCCAGCCATGCCAGAACTACTTCGCGCAGCAAAGTTAGCTGTGGAGAAAGCAGGTAAGTGAGATCGGTGGAAGGAATATGCCATTAACTCGTACAAGAATGCATTCAGGTCGAGTAGCTTCCAATTAAAAACCAGTCGGTCGTCTATGCCAAACTTACCTTAGACACCAAATTGTTGAGCCAGAACCAATTGGGTTAGCCTACAATCCAGACTCTAACCTCTGAGCCTAATTAGGTCTTGCTTGATCGTGACTCGATCTTGACCCAGACTTAATCCTATTAGGCTGGTCAATTTAAGCATTGTTGATCCCATCTAACCAACTCTTGATTCGGTTTGATCAACCGCTTAGACCTAATTGAGCTACCCAAGCCCGAACCCAGTATTATGAATATGTCTTAGATCTGAAATTCTCAATTTTAGATCTAATTAATATTCCATAATCTTAATTCTTAATTAAGTAGGGTTCATAAACAAAATATGCATAATAAATCCTAGGGTTTCAGGATCTAGGGTTTTGCAGAAAGTAAGTTTTGGATTTCTGATTAAGGACGAACACGCAGCACCCCTACACATCATAAGAAGACCCCATCGAATGGGAAGAGAGGGCCTTTAAACCCTTCTTCGTTCTTATGATCGGACGGCCAAGAGGAATGCCTTAATCAGGAACATTCAATACTACAAAACAATATCAGATCTATATCATATATCTCATATATAAAGTAGATCTAATCATGGCATATTTTGCATACATCTCATGTATCATAATCATGCATGTTTTCAGATCTAAATTATCTCATAATAATCTAAAAAATTAGATTTAAATTGATCTAATTAAAATAAATTCTAATCTAGATAATTATGTAGAACTATTCTACAACTAGTCTAGACATGCATCAATCATATCTCATATGATATTCAAAAATTAAATAATTTTTATTTGCTATTTTTTAGATGTTATTATAATACTTATAATATCAAAAAATAGTAAATAAAAAGATCTAAAACATGATTTAATTGGATTAAATCAAAAATATGCAAGAATATTCTATAGAACTATTCTATTCTAGAACTAGTCATGCATATCTTCTAATCTTAGATCCAAATTATTTAATTTTAATTTTTTCTAATTTTAGATCTGATCATATCTCATGTGACATCTGAAATCAATTATTTTTAATTAAAATAAATTTAAAATTAGATCTAAACAATTTAGAACCATGGCTCTGATACCAGTTGAAGGGAAATCTTGATTTCCCGGTCCAGGTTCGTTCAGATCAAGAGATATATTTCAATAATTTTTCTCTTAATCTCAATTAGATCTTGATATATTTCAGATCTGATTCTTATTATTTTAATAAAATAAAATTAAAAGATAAATTAAAACAAATTTAATTTACCTGATCTGGGTAATCCTATTATCCTGTTGATGATCCTGTTTGCAGCGGAAGGTTCTGGATCTTAGCCACGCAAGCGCCTGGCCTCTACCGATATCCACTCAGGTTGGACCTAGAGATCCTCTTTTTCTCTATCATGCCTCCAAAAATCAGATCTGAATCTGATCTGGAGGATCTTCAAAACTCCTTTTGAAGATCTGCAGTCGTCCTTTGCAGCAATGCAGCCTTCTTGCTTTTGATCGCCTTTCTTTGATCTGGATCGCACCAACCAAGGTCCAAAACTCCTTTTGGACGTGGAGAGCAAGGGGAGAAGATGGTTTGGCATGGAGAGGGAGGGGAGAGGCAGCCTTGGGGCATGGAGAAACTATGATCTCATCATATATATATATCTTGTAATCTGAGTTGGGTACAGGGTCTTATTTATAGACTAGCTGTGATCCAACTCCTCTTCTTCCCAACCAATCACAACCCTTTGTGAAATCAGATCTAAATCTGATTGGTGGGAATAGAGTCCCCTGGATTCCTCCTTAGAGGGTGCCTAAGACCAGTCAAAGTTGGTTCTTAGGAAGAACTCTAATTGGAATCCAAAAAGGAGATGGAGTCCTTGTCCAACAAGGACTCCTAGGCACCTCCAACTTGGGCACACGCCTAGGGTGGCGTGCGCCCTTCTCCTTGCCAGGTTCTGGCAGGGGGACAGGCCCCCACCAGCTCTCCAATAGGTGCATGACATGTGGTCAAAAGTCAAAGTGTCAATGGTCAACGTTTGACCAGTCAAAGGTAGACTTTTGACCAAAGTCAAAGAACAAGAAATGGTAGGTGACCAAAAATGGTAGGTAATGTCTTATAAAATAAGACAATCTATTCTGACTTGGACAACCTTCAGTCAGACCATATGAAGGCCTCTGATTGAGCACAAACTCCTTTGGCTCAGATCAGGACAACTTATTTATGATAGCAAAAGAAGAACGTTAGGTTCAATCGAGTGCTAGCATGATTTCCTTGAACCTAATTGAATCTCATTCAGATCAATTGAACTAGATCAGTTCAATTGATGATCACCAAATTCAAACCCTTGTTTGTGTGACCCAGTTAGGTTCAGTTCTGTATGGTAATGGGATATGTCATGATCTCTATCATCGACATCATCGAAACTCCTTTCGATGGATCAGAACTCTTCTGATTCGAACAGCTAGAATGATCGATCATCTAAATCATTCTAAATTGCTCTCAAAATCCACCAGTGACACCTAGCAGTATATGGTGGCAACCCATCAAGCTGAATGCGAACCTCTTGGTGCAGCTACCTGTGTGATTCAGTTCTTCTATCTTGAGCCCCGATCAGATTAGGGTTAAGGTGAACTCGTCAAACCCTAGTCTCTATCATATGATGTAATCATTCGATTCGAGTCCAATGTGAAAATCTAAATAGAAACTCTTTCTATTATTTCACTCTGCCATGGCCATGGGCTTCTGGACTTGATTCTCATGATTATCATAGGGCTGCTCCTCTACCACCGAGGTAGATAGATTTCCATCTTGATGCCATCCAGTTCCTACAATGAACATGTCATAGCCAACATACACCTCAGGGTTCCATATGGCTAGGAGATCGAGTAATGGTGTAGTCAAACTATAACACCCTCAAGGTGAACTGCCGATGCACCTCAGGTCAAAGAATCAGACACACTACTGCAGCATCGAGTCAGTCATTGACGAGAAGGTAGACTCCCTAATGACTACTCGAGGTGGTCACGCTCAGTGCCCTCATTCTCTAACGAGTACCTGTACTCTCGCTCTGGTGTCTCCACACCGTAGACTCAAGACTCATCTACTAAAGAGAAGCGATTGTACACCAACCTTCCGAATCAATCACCATCCTCGTGATGATCCTATGGTCGGAAGCAATTTATGAGTTAACAATGATTATTCATATCTTAAATTTTCAACTCTTGAAAATATGAATTATAATTACCATTAACTCAAAGGATGTATCACAGACACTAAATACACATATGTGATAGAAAATAACCTATTTATTGCTTTTAGTCAAAATTATAATTTTACCTCTAGAAGTGTATTACAAGTGTCAGCCAATTCTGGCTTCTAGGGCACATATATCTAACAATGACCTCACTGAGGAGTGGGGCGAACCTATGGAGGACCTCATATCTATGACCTTAAATGATGGAAATGTGGAGCATACTATATAGATCGGCTCTAACTTGAGGGATGAGGTTCGGGAGCAACTCATCTCCTTCCTCAGGAAGAATGCGGATGTCTTCGCCTGGGCTCCAATGGATATGCTAGGAATTGATGCCGAGGTCATGGAACATCGGTTGGCCGTTGATAGAAAAGATGCACAACCACATCCTGGAGAGGCAGAAAGCAATCATAGAAGAAGTAGGAAAGCTTCTCAAAGCTGGATTCATCCAAAAAGTTAACTATCCGACCTAGGTCTTAAACATGGTTCTCGCCAAAAAGGCAAACAACAAGTAGAGGATGTGTATAGACTTCAAAAAGTTGAACAAAGCCTGCCCAAAGGATAGCTACCCTCTTCCCAGGATTGCTTAACTAGTAGATGCAACCTCAGGCCACGAGCTCCTCACCTTCATGGATGCCTTCTCCGGCTATAACCAGATACGAATGGCGTCGGAGGATGAGGAGAAAACTGCTTTTATTACTGATCGTGGTCTTTACTATTATAGGGTTATGCCCTTTGGACTCAAGAACGTAGGGGCAACGTACCAGTGCCTGGTCAACAAGATCTTCAAGAAGTAGATCGGCCATAATATAGAGATGTATGTGGATGACATGCTCGTCAAAAGCTGAGCTTCTATAAACCACCTCACCAACCTCGAAGTGATCTTCAGTGCACTCAGGAAGCACAAGATGAAGCTAAATCCAATCAAGTGCACCTTTGGTGTGACCTCAGAAAAGTTTTTAGGATATATGGTATCAAGGCATGGGATTGAAGTAAATATAGAGAAAATTTGAGCTATTCGGGCGATGACTGCTCCAAGAACAATCAAAGAAGTTCAACGCCTAACTGAAAAAGTGGCATCCTTAAATCATTTCATCTCAAGATCGGTCGAGTGATGCATGCCCTTCTTCCAAGTTCTTAAGCAACCAAGAACTTCTGCTGGACGACGGAGTGCCAATGGACATTTAAGGAGCTCAAAAACTATCTTGACTCACCCCCACTACTGGCAAAGCCTAAATCTAGAGAATTATTCTTGTACCTAGCAGTCTCTCCGATGGCCTTGGCAGTTGTTGGTGTAGAAACTGATCATCGCTGGAGGTTGCTGGAGTCGAGGCTGTAGAGGTCGCCATCGGGGATCTGCAAAACAAAGTCCCATCCGGAGCCGGTGGGGTGTGGCTCCAGCAGGATCCTCCGATGCTCAAGTCAGCTCTGGCCAACAGGAATGGAGTGCTCGGAATGAGTTTCGGAGCTTAGAGAAGAGAAGGAGGGCTTAGAGATCAGAGTTTAGACCGTAGAGATTAGAGTTCGCATAGCGTATCTGGAGGAGTCCTTTTTATAGCGGAGCTTGATGGTGACAGCTGCAGCCGCGTGCTGGCGGACCGCTCGAGGTTCGATGGAGCCAGTCTCAGGGAAGGTGCCATGTGCGGTGGGTTGATGGTGACAGCTGTAGCCGCGTGCTGGTGGGCCGCTCGAGGTTCGGCGGAGCCAGTCCGCCCCATAGCAGGTCGCTATCACTTGGTGGACCGATGGTGATGCTGCAGAGCTTGCGGCAGATGAAGGGTTGGCCTTCGCCGTGTGCCCATTTTGGAGGAGCTCGGGCTCTTAGCTTGGAGGGAGTTTGGCTCCCATGGGCGGAGGTACGCAGCTAAGGCTCGTCCGTTAAGGAGTCCGATAGCTGGGAATCCGAAGCTTGGCCATTGAGGAGTTCGGCCGGATGTTGGACTTCGACTGAGGCTCGTCAGTTGAGGAATTTGAGGAGCTCGGCCGCTAAGCAGTTCGGTCGTCTGGAATTGAAGGAGCACGGTCGGCTGGAGGGGTTTGGTAGGGCCTCGATTGGGCAAAGTTCGACCGATGGACGTTCGCTGAGGAGTTCGGCCGATGGACCTGAGGAGTTCGGCCACTTGGAATTGAAGGAGAATGGCAGTTTTGACATTTGGTCAAGTTGGTGGCAACTATGAAGCGCGGGAGAAAAGTATGATGAAATACCTTAAGAAAGTAAAGGATTTGACTCCGACCTTTGGCAGTTTTGACATTTGATAGATTTCGAGGGTAGAAAATACAAGAGCCAACCTTCTTTCTAAGTTGGCCACTTCAGCCCCAGGCAAACTGCCCAAAGAAGTATTTTTCGAAACTCTAAAATGCCTAAGCTTGGAGGAATCACACAGTTTGTTATGTAGACGGAGCTCAAGCCGAGCTAGATTGACCTGTTAGTTGCTTATCTCAAAGAGAAAGTTCTTCCTCATTGTTGGTGCAGAAACTCATCGTCGTCGGAGGTCGTCGGAGTCGAGGCCGCTGAGGTCGCTGTCGGGGATCTGCAAAATAAAGTCCCATCCAGAATCGGTGGAGGGTGGCTCCGACAGGACCCTCCGATGGTCAAGTCAATTTTTGGCCAATAGGAATGGAGTGCTCGGAATGAGTTTCGGAGCTTAGAGAAGAAGAGGAGAGCTCAGAGAGATTAGAGGTCAGAGAGCTTAGCCTTAGCGTATCGAAAGGGTCCTTTTTATAGCAGAGCTTGATGATGACAACTGCAGCCGCGTGCTGGTGGGCCGCTCGAGGTTCGACGGAGTCAGTCTCACGGGATGGTGCTATGTGCGGCGGATTGATGGTGACAGCCATCGCCGCCTGACAGTGGGTCGCTGTCGCCTACGGTGGACTGATGGTGATGGCTGCAGAGCCAGCCAAATGAAGGATTGAAGGCCTTCGTCGTGCGCCCATTTCAGAGTAGTTCGGGCTCCTGAAGAGGAAGATAGGACTGAAGAGTTCAGTTGCTGAGAATCCGAAGCTCGGTCGTTTGAGAGTTCGACCGGCTGTTGGACTTCGACTGAGGCTTGGACGCTTGAGAGTTCGGTAGGAGCTCGATCGGCCGAAGTTCGGCGAGGATGATCGTGAGGAGTTCGACTGAGTGACGACTGCTTGAGGAGTTCGACCGAGGGGGCGACCGCTGAGGGAGTTCGACCGAGGGGGCGACCGCTGAGGAGTTCGGCCGAGGGGTGACCGCTTGGAGAGTTCGATCGAGGGGCGACCGCTTGGGGAGTTCGATCGGCTGGAGAGGTTCGGTCTTGACGCTGGGAGCTCGGAAGCTAACTAGTTCGGTCTTGACGCTGGGAGCTCGACGGCTAACTAGTTCGGTCTTGATGCTAGGAGTCTGGAAGAAGCTCGGCAGCTAACTAGTTCAGTCTTGATGCTGGGAGAAGCTCGGGCGCTGGGAGTTCAGCTGAAGCCCATCTGCCGAAGCTCTTCTATGGCTACTGGTTGCATTAGGCTGGGCATCGAGCTAGACTTCGGCTGGAGCGGGATTTATCGCCAACATTAGCCGATCGTCAGCTGCTGATGAAGTGGGCCGTGAACCGACTGCTCATCTAGCTGAAAGAGAAGATCGTGTTTGGCTTCAACGTCGAGTACTAGTTCCTCGCTGCTCCCTTTAAGATAGATGGGAAGGCTCGGCACAGCATGGCATCTGAAGCACCGTGAAGCAGCATCATGGCACGGAAGGCCTCCAGGTGATCAACCGAATCAGAAGTTCCATCGTAGCTTTCTAGTTGAGGGAGCTCGAAGGTCGGTGGGATAGATTCTTGCATAATTTGGGGAGAGAAGGGAGGTTCGGCATGGACGTCGGCATGATGAGCCGAGGTGACGCGGCCGAGCTCTTCAATACGCTGGTCCATCTCCCGTAGTCTGCAATCGAGGGCATCGTCTCGACTGCAAACCTTGGGGTGCTTCCGACTACGAATGGGGAAGGTCTCCCCCAGAAGAGAACAAAGATCCGAATATGGATCCATGGCCCTCTGTTTGCCCTCCTCTGGGGCGATCGGTATGCTGGCCCTGGTACTCTTCCTTGGGGCCAATTCCCGACGTTCCAATGGTAGGTTTCCTGGTGGAGTTGCCATCGGAGGCTGCTGTATAGCCTGCAATGCCTTCGTGAGGCCATGGACCTATCGGACAAGCAGGTCGAGCTGCTCCACCTCCACCGCAGGTATAGGTAGAACCTGAGCTATCGGGGTCGAAGCAGGGACAGACGGATCTAGATGGGTCTGGACCGTGGAGGCCGTCGAGCGTCGTGTCGAAGCTCTCCTGGGAGGCATTTCTTCTTCGGGAGAGAAAAGAGAGATCTCCGAAGAGGGAAGAAAAAGGTCGCCTAGCACTCCTTTAAGAACAAGGGAACCTCGGAGGTTTACGACCCTTCCTCTAGCGCCAATCTGTTGGTGTAGAAACTCATCATCGCCGGAGGTCGTCAGAGTCGAGGCCGCTGAGGTCGCCACTGGGGACCTGCAAAACAAAGTCCCGTTCGAAATCGGTGGGGGGTGGCTCCGGTAGGACCCTCCGACGGTCAAGTCAGTTTTCGACCAACAGAAATGGAGTGCTCGGAATGAGTTCCGAAGCTTAGAGAAGAAGAGGAGAGCTCAGAGAGATTAGAGGTTAGAGAGCTTAGCCTTAGCGTATCGGGAGGGTCCTTTTTATAGCGGAACTTGATGATGACAACTGCAGCCGCGTGCTGGCGGGCCGCTCGAGGTTCGGTGGAGTCAGTCTCACGGGATGGTGCTGTGTGCGGCGGATTGATGGTGACAGCCATCGCCGCCTGATAGTGGGTCGCTGTTGCCTGCGGCGGACTGATGGTGATGGCTGCAAAGCTTGCGGCGGACTGATGGTGATGGCTGCAGAGCCAGCCGAATAAAGGGTTGAAGGCCTTCGTCGTGCACCCATTTTGGAGGCAGTTCGAACTCCTAAAGAGGAAGCTTAGGACTGAAGAGTTCGGCCGCTGAGAATCCGAGCTCGGCCGTTTGAGAGTTCGGCTGGCTGTTGGACTTCGGCTGAGGCTTGGACGCTTGAGAGTTCGGTAGGAGCTCGGTCGGCCGAAGTTCGGTGAGGACGACCGTGAGGAGTTCGGTCGAGTGACGACTGCTTGAGGAGTTCGATCGAGGGGGCGACCGCTGAGGGAGTTCGACTGAGGGGGCAACCGCTGAGGAGTTCGGCCGAGGGGCGACCGCTTGGGGAGTTCGGCCGAGGGGCGACCGCTTGGGGAGTTCGATCGGTTGGAGGGGTTCGGTCTTGACGCTGGGAGCTCGGAAGCTAACTAGTTCGGTCTTGACGCTGGGAGCTCGACAGCTAACTAGTTCGGTCTTGACGCTGGGAGTCTGGAAGAAGCTCGGTAGCTAACTAGTTCGGTCTTGACGCTGGGAGTCTGGAAGAAGCTCGGCAGCTAACTAGTTTGGTCTTGATGCTGGGAGAAGCTTGGGCGCTGGGAGTTCGGCTGAAGCCCATCTGCCGAAGCTCTTCTGCGGCTACTGGTTGCATTAGGCTGGGCATCGAGCTAGACTTCGGCTGGAGCGGGATTTATCCCCAACACTCATGATCCAAAAGAAGCTCGAAAGCTCAGGAATCAAGCCTCTCGGTACGTTTTGTATAAGGACCAATTGTATAAGAGGTCGTATTCACTGCCGCTGCTGAGATCTCTCTGATCTTCAGAGGCCAACTTTGCATTATGAAAAGTACACGAGAGAATTTGTGGGAGTCATGTAGGAGCCAGGTTGCTGTCATAAAAACTACTTTGGCAAGGATACTATTGGTCGACCTTATACCATAATTCTATGGAGTACGTTAAGAAATGTGACTGTTGTTAAAAGAATGCAAACCTACAAAGATAGCCAGCCTCCGAGCTTATTCCACTAAGCACACCTTGGCCATTTGCTTATTGGGGAATGGATATACTTGGCCCTTTTTCGATAGCATCCGAATAATGGAAGTTTCTCCTGGTTGCAATTGACTACTTCACCAAATGGGTCGAAGCCGAACCACTAGCAAAAATTATCGAGGCCAAGGTACAGGACTTCATCTGAAAGTCAATCATCTGCCAATTTGGTTTGCCTTGAATTTTCATAATAGATAATGGGCGACAGTTCACTGGGATGAGGTTCGTCGAGTTTTGCAAAGATCTAAACATCTCTCATCACTTTACATCGGTAGCTCACCCATAGGAAAATGGGAAAGCTTAAGTGACCAACCGGATCCTGCTATAAGGCATCAAGACAACGCTCGATAGAGCGAAGGAGGCCTGGGTGGACGAATTCTACCACATCCTCTAGGCATATCAAACTACTCAAAGGCTATCGACTGAGGAAACACCATTCATCTTGGCTTTCAAAATGGAGGCAGTCATCCCAATCGAGCTTAAGCTCCTATCAGCATGGGTCGTGGCCTTCAATGAGCAGCATAACTCACAGAACCTCAAAGTCAACCTCGACCTACTTGAAGAAAAAAGAGAGGATGCTCAAGTTCGGATGGTGGCCTACAGGCGAAGGGTGGCCCGATACTATAACTCCAAAGTTGGAGGTAAAATATTCAAAGTGGGGAACTTAGTACTTCGACGAGCCATCATCTCTCAGCCTCAGAGCCAGGAGAAGCTTGCCCCAAATTAGGAAGGCCCGTATGAAGTATAGGAGGTCGTTCAGCCCGAAACTTATTATCTGAAAAAGCTCGGAGGGACGATTCTTCTATGACCTTGAAATTCAAAAAATCTGAGGATGTACTACCAGTGATTTCCCATCAATAAAGCTTCTCCATTTCAATGATATTGTTTCTTGGTGCAAAAACTATGTGATAATAGGAAAGAAGTAATCAATAAGGAATAGGAGGAGAGCCTCATCTTAACATGAGTAAAGTCGAAGGCCTCATTCATTTTAGATGAGATGGGAGGAGAGGCCCTAACAACAGTCCTTATGTGCCCCCATAGCTCGTTAGGAATAGGAGGAGAATCTCATCCTTATGCAAGCAAAGTTAAAGGCCTCGTTCATTTTAGACGAGATGAGAGGAGAGGCCCTGACAACGGCCCTTATGTGCCCCACAGCCCATTAGGAAACAAAGAGGACCTCATCCTAATGCAAGCAAAGTTGAAGGCCTCATTCATTTTAGATGAATGGGGAGAAGGCCTACAACGGTCCTTATGTGCCCCCATAGCCTGTTAAATAGAAGGAGAACCTCATCTTATTGTGGGATTGTTAAAGTTCGGGGAAGGCCTCATTCATAGAATGAGATTGAGCGGAGGGCCCCTAATCGCCAGCGTACCGCCTATTGGTTGGCCCACCCACAGGAGTCCGTAGAATAGTGAGGAGAACTTTCCCCTAAACAAACGTTGGCCAATGAGCAAAGTTGGGTTGCGGGGCAAGGCCTCAGTTATTGGGCACATAAAGGGAATTCGCGTGTGTGTAAGAGGCTCCGGGGTGAACTTGCAAGGCTCACCCATCTCAATACTAAAAAAAATGAATGAGGCCTTCAACTTTGCTTGGATTGGGATGAGTACGTCTACCTTCTGTTCCTAATGGGCTGTGGGGCACATAAGGCGTTGTATTTCAGGATTCGCCTCTCCGTATCAATACATACTAATGACGGATATCTAATCATCCCCCAAGCTATCTCGAAACTTTACACACTCAGAGCTAGAGGATAAGATCTTTCGCTGATGTCTAATTCAAACCTCTTTTCGCATATTGCCTTCTCTGTTAAGGACTTGGGATATACTGATTAAGCATCTCCTTCTTCCCCTTAAAGCTTTCCTAATCAGACAGCATTCAACATAGGAAGATGAAGAGTCTTGCACATACACGGAGACCTGTTTAGATAACTTTTAACTTTATAACGGTTCGCGAACCTCCCTCCTCTCCGCCAACTTTGCTGCAATACTAAAAGAATGATATGACTCCCCAATAGCCGTGCTTTCAACCTTCAATCCGCGTGATCACCTGGAAATTTTTAAGCATATTCTTCTGTCTACAGAGTGACCTTGACAGACGCGCCCTGTCCTACACCTTAGGTCCTCAGAGCTTACTCTCCGCAAGAAGTGATGTACTTTTCGACCTGTTTCATTCCTATCATTTCACATTTAGTTTGGTACTTGTCACACAATTAATATTCTCCTATTCTGGAAAATATTTTGTGAGAAGAGTCCAGAAGCTTGTAGTATATGGATGGTGAAGAATGCGGACTACTATTGTTAGGGGATAGAGTAAGATCTCTACACACTTTTCCTCAACACTCTCTATTCGAAGTTAAAGTTCTTGATTGAATTAGGGTCATAGACCTGAAAATGACTCGTATATCTCCGAGCGTTTTTCTCAAATCATGAATAAATAAGAAAGACTTTCGCAGAGTCCAAAATTTCTCCTTAGTGGCGAAACCCGGTCGATCTTCTCTTCCGGAGGACAGGCTTCGAAACTCAATTCAGTAAACTGGAGCCATTTTTACAATGGCTTGAACTCCTTCCAGCGCGGTCGCTAGCTCCTTCTGCATATTACTTCCATACTGTGTGCAGTCAAACATCTTCTACAAGTTAGATTGGCTAAACTCCTTTCGAACTTCTCCTTCAGTCGCATTCCTATCAGGGGAGTCGAACTGCCTTTTCAGAGTCCTTGCAGTCGGGTTGCCTCCAGGGAGCCGACATCGCTCGCAGACCTCTCCTTCAGTTTAGATTTGCGTGGGGTGGGGTAGGGAAGGGCAAGCTTCTCCCAACTTTCCGCCTCTCCGGAACCTGCTCTTTCCTGAGATCCGATGATAGTAGTGTGTGTATGAGGGCAGAGGGT
>QRFJ01006769.1:0-116231 GCA_006176705.1 Cocos nucifera | reverse complement strand
AGCTAACCCATGCCACTAGGTTAGTCATAATTGTTATGACTATGACAAGTCTAGTTTAATGAGACCTGAATCAATTCTCCCTAAGAAAAGATTAAGTCTGAGGTCTTCCACCATTGTAGATGTGCGGGCCCTTCCCAAGGTTGATTGTTCTCGGCTGGATACAGTGGCTCAGTTGCACCGAAAAGATGCAACCATGTCTATTAGGCATTGGATGCTATGGGCTGGAGGATGAGTTGGGCTCAATATTTTGGATACGGTGAGAGACTCAATTAGAAATCCAGTCTATGCAAATGGTGGGTCTGACTTAACTAAGGAGTGGATCAATATTTCGGATACGGTGAGATTCATGAATTAGAGACCAAGTTTGGGTGCACCATGATTAGAGAATCATTGAACAAGAGTTGTTCACTCATTGGCTAACCCATCACCAATAACTGTTAGGTGAGGTGATGAGTCAGTTGGTGAGACCGCACCACCCACTAGAAATCATTAATCATGGAGATTTTTCGCATCTCTACAGAGGGAGTGTAGGGATCCGAGAAAATAGTGGGAGCTAATTTATTTAAAAATAAAATTTCTAAATAAATTGGTCAAGTCATAATTACAGTATCTAACTAGAATCTTTGACTCTCTACAGAAAAATATCTGCGTCCAACCCATTAGCACGTATCCTGGACACACATAGACTGACCGGACCAATTATAAAGATTGGCTCAAGAACTACAAAATTATTTTGGGATTCCTGAGAAGTTAACCCATGTATTGGATCAGGACCCTCCCACCTTACCAGCCTCGTCCATCCACTGAACAGAGAGCGTCTCTGGAAAAATGGATAGACGAAGATAATAAGGCCAGATATTACATGTTGGGCTCGATGTCTGATGAGCTCCAGCGCCAACATGAAGATATCGGGACTGCTCGCCAAATGTTGGCTCACCTACAGGAGATGTTTGGTGAACAGAGTCGCGCAGCCAAGTATCAAGTCACGAAATGACTTTTTAAGGCTAAGATGCGTGATGGGCAGTCAGTCCAAGATCACTGTCTGATGATGATCAAGGACATGGAAGAGCTTGAGAAGCTCGGATGTGAAGTTAGACTTGGATCTGCAGAATGATATTAATTCTGCAATCCTTGACTGATGCATATGGGCAATTTCATCATGAACTACCATATGCATAAACTTCAAAATTCCTTGGCCGAACTTAATGAACATGCTGGTTACCGCTGAGCTTTCCATGAAAGGTTCTAAAGGCTCAGTGCTTGCTATGGAATGGACTTCTTCCAAGAGAAAGTCTTTTGGAAAGAAGAAAAGTCTGCAAAAAAGCAAGAAGGTGGAAGGAGGAAAGAAGAAGAAGGCAGAGCCTGAAGAAGGCCGCTAACAAAGAAAAGTATTTTCATTGCAACAATGACGGCCACTGAAAGCGGAACTGCCCTACTTACCTGGCCACCCTGAAGAATAAGAAGGAGGCAGGTCCTTCTGGAGGTATGCTCGTTATTGAGTCTAACCTTACGCTTTCTTCTGCATCCAGTTGGGTGCTTGACTCTGGTTCTAGTGCTCATTTGTGCACTTCTATGCAGGGTCTTGAGGATAGCAGGAGGCTGAGGGATGGAGACATGATCCTACGCATCGAAAATGGAGCAAGAGTTGCTGCAGTGGCCGTGGGAACATATCCTCTTCGATTACCATCTGGTTTAGACTTAGTTTTAAAAGACTGTTATTATGTGCCTGCAGCTAGCAGGAAATTTGATTTCTGTTTCATGCTTAGCACAAGAAGGCTATGTGATTAGTTTTCTTAAGGACCATTGTAACATTCTTTATGAAAGAAATAAAATTGCAAATGGTTTTCTTATTAACGGTCTTTATCAGCTACATATTGATGTATCTATTTTTAACTATCGAGCAAAATGTGAATGCCATAAAATCAAAATGATCCTAGGGATAGTCCAAATGATAGGTATCTATGGCACCTGAGATTAGGTCATATAGCAGAAGATAGGATTAACAAATTGGAAGAAAAATGGGCTATTGAGTCCATTGACTTTTCGAGTCATATCCAACTTGTGAATCCTATCTTCAATGGCAAAATGACTAAACTCCCTTTTGTTAGGACATGGGGAAAGGGCCACAGATCTTCTTGCCCTAGTACATACAGATGTGTGCGGCCCATTTGATGTGCCGGCTAGAGGCAATTTTGTCTACTTCATTACCTTTACCGATGATCTGTCTAGGTATGGGTATGTGTATCTTATGAGACACAAGTCTGAAGCTTTTGAAAAGTTCAAAGAATTCAGACATGAAGTAGAAAAATAAACTAAAAATCCATTAAGGTTCTTCGATCAGATCGAGGAGGTGAATACCTTAGCCGGAAATTCCTAGACTATCTCAAAGAAAATGGCATAGTCTCTCAATGGACTCCACCAGGAACACCTCAACTCAACGGGTTTCAGAATGGAGAAATCGGACTCTATTGGATATGGTTCGATCCATGATGAGCTTCACAGACCTTCCCTGATTTTCTTTGGGGACACTCATTGTTAACTTCAATTTATCTACTGAATAGGGTTCCCTCTAAAACCGTTCCTACCACACCGTATGAGATATGGCACGGTAAGAAACCAAGTCTGAGTCATCTCAGAATTTGGGGTTGTCCGGCTCATGTCAAAAGACAACAAGCGGACAAGTTAGAGTTTAGGTCCTTTAGAGCTCGATTCATAGGATATCCTAAAGAGTCATTAGGATACTATTTCTACATTTCAGAAGACCACAATGTGATTGTGAGTCGACATGCCATCTTTCTTGAAAAATAGTTTATTCAAGATAGCGGCATTGGAAAGCAGATCAAGCTTGATGAGAAAGTCTCACAAGTACAACGAGCTAAGGACCAATTGGAACCAAATCAGGTTGAGCCAATAAGAACACTACCTCCTCCACCTCGTAGATCGGAAAGAGTTTTCCATCCCCTTAAGAGATACTTAGGTATTATTTCAGAGGAAGTAGAGAAAATGTTCCTCATAGGTAATGGTGCTCATGGTGATGATCCCAAAACCTACAACGAGGCGATATCAGATATCGACTCCGAGAAATGGCTAGAGGCAATGCAGTCAGAAATTGACTCGATGCACTCAAACCAAGTCTGGACCTTGGTAGATCCACCAGAAGGTATAGTACCTATTGGGTGTAAATGGATCTTCAAGAGAAAGATTGGTGCAGATGGGAATGTGGAGACATTCAAGGCTAGACTAGTGGCAAAAGGTTATAGTCAACGCGAAGGCATTGACTATCAGGATACCTTTTCCCTAGTGGCTATGCTAAAATCCATCCGCACATTGCTTGCCATTGCAGCCTATTTCGATTATGAAATATGGCAAATGGACGTGAAAACGGCATTCTTAAATGGATATCTTGAGGAAGATATCTATATGGAACAGCCGCTAGGTTTCACATCCAGTGATACTGATCACAAGGTTTGCAAGCTGCAAAGGTCCATATATGGACTTAAGCAAGCATCTCGGAGCTGGAACACTCATTTCAATGATGTGATCAAAATGTTTGGTTTCATCAAAAATGAAGAGGAACCATGTGTCTTCAAAAAGGATCAGTGGGAGCGCTGTTGTCTTCCTCGTATTGTACGTGGATGACATCCTCCTTATTGGGAAATGATATTCCCATGTTGACCATAGTTCAAAATATGGTTGTCCTAAAGAATTCTCCATGAAAGACCTAGGAGAAGCATCCTTTATTCTAGGAATTAAGGTCTATAGGAGATAGACCGAATAGGATGCTAGGACTTTCACAGAAGATGTACATAGAGGAAGTACTAAAGAGGTTTAGTATGGAAAAACTCTAAGAGGGGATTAATACCCTTCAGACATGGTATTCATCTTTCCAAGAAGATGTGCCCTAGCACACCTGAGGAAAATAGAACGCATGAGCAAGATCCCTTATGCTTCTGCAATAGGGAGCCTCATGTATGCCATGCTATGTACACGACCTGATATAGCCCATGCTGTGAGTGTCACAAGCAGATATCAGTCAAATCCAGGTGAAGAACACTGGACTTCTGTGAAATGTATCCTTAAGTACTTGAGAAGAACTAAGGATATGATGTTGGTCTTTGGTAATGGAGAACTCCAAGTCCAGGGATACACAGACTTGGATTTTATGTCTGATGTAGATGATCGAAAGTCGACATCTGGGAGTCTGTTTGTGTGCAATGGTGGTGCTGTTAGTTGGAAGAGTTTCAAGCAAAATAGTGATAGCAGATTCCACCATGGAAGCAGAATATATCGCTGCATCAGAAGCTGCGAAGGAAGCATTCTGGTATAAGAAGTTTGCCTGCAGAAGATTGGAGTGATGCCATCAGATGCCATTCCTCTATACTGCGACAACAATGGCGCCATAGCCCTTGCTAAGGAGCCGAGGTCTCACCAGAAATCCAAGCACATTGAGCGGCGATACCACCTCATCCACGATTACCTCGAGAAGGGTTACGTCGAGGTCAAGAGAGTCGACTCCACAGATAATGTGGCAGACCCACTTACAAAGCCATTGGGCCAGCAGAAGATCGAAGCCCACCTTGAGAAGATGGGACTTAGATTTGTAGCCAATTGGCTTTAGGTCAAGTGGGAAGATTGTTAGATATATGTGCCCTAGAAGCCAGAATTGGCTGACACTTGTAATACACTTCTAGGGGCAAAATTATAATTTTGACTATAAATCAATAAAATGGGTTATTTTCTATCACATATATGTGTATTTAGTGTCTGTGATACATCCTTTGAGTTAATGGTAATGATAATTCATATTTTCAAGAGTTGAAAATTTAAGACATGAATTTTCATTATTAACTCATAAAATGCTCCTGACCATAGGATCATCATGAGGATGGTGATTGATCCGAAAGGTTGGTGTACAATCGCTTCTTTATAGTAGATGAGTCTTGAGTCTATGGTGTGGAGACACCAGAGCGAGAGTATAGGATACTCGTTAGAGAACGAGGGCACTGAGCGTGACCACCTCGAGTAGTCATTAAGGAAGTCTACCTTCTCGTCAATGACTGACTCGATGCTACAGTGGTGTGTCTGGTTCTTTGACCTGAGGTGCATCGACAGTTCACCTTGAGGGTGTTATAGTTTGACTACACCATAACTCGATCTCCTAGCCATTCGGAATCCTGAGGTGTATGTTGGCTATAGCATGTTCATTGTAGGAATTGGATTGCATCAAGATGGAATCTATCTACCTCGGTGGTAGAGGAGCAGCCCTATGATGATCATGAGAATCAAGTCCATAAGCCCATGGCCATGGCAGAGAGTGAAATAATAGAAAGAGTTTCTATTTAGGTTTTCACATCGGACTTGAATCGAATGATTACATCATATGATAGAAACTAGGGTTTGACGAGTTCACCTTAACCCTAATCTGATCGGGGCTCAAGATAGAAGAACTTAATCACACAGGTAGCTACACCAAGAGGTTCGCATTTTCAGCTCTGATGGGTTGCCACCATATACTGCTAGGTGTCACTGGTGGATTTTGGGAGCAATTAGAATGATTTAGATGATCGATCATTCTAGCTGTTCTGAATCAGAAGAGTTCTGATCCATCGAAAGGAGTTTCGATGATGTCGATGATGGAGATCATGACATATCCCATTATCATATAGAAATAAATCTAACTGGGTCACACAAATAAGGTTTTGGATCTTGATATCATCAATTGGACTAATCCAGTTCAATTGATTTGAATAAGATTCAGTTAGGTTCAAGAAAATCATACTAGCACACGATTGAGCCTAACGTTCTCCTTTTTCTATCATAAAAGTTGTCTCGACTGAGCCAAATGAGTTTGTGCTCACTCAGGTACCTTTACCTAATCTGACTGGAGCTTGTCCAAGTCAGAAAAGGGTTGTCTTAATTTATAAGATAAATTTGAGACAATACCTGTCATTTTCCATCATCTACTAATTCTTGTACTTTGACTTGATCAAACATTAACCTTTGACCCTTGGACATCTGCCCATGTGTCATGCACTTGTTGGAGAATAGATAGGGGCTTGTCCCCTCTCTGGAAATTGGAAAGAAGGGGTAGGATGGCGTGCACCCATGGATAGGGATGCTGGAGTCCCATATGGATGGGACTCCAGGTTGCTTCTTGGATTCTACTTAGGTGGCCCTTGGGTATCTACTTTGATCAGTATTAGGCACCATCTAAGAATGAACCTATGGATCTCTCATCTGATTGGATCAGGTGATGTCATCCCGTCAATCAGATTTAGATCTGATTGCATGAAGCAACGTGATTGGCCGAGGTGATGCAGCACTGCATGGCGTAGCAAAGTCTATAAGTAGACCCTATCTGTGCCCACTTCTAAGATCTCCTTCTCTTAGCCACACCCCAAGGCTGCCCCTCTTCCTTCTGCATGCCATCATCTAGCCCTCTCTCTCATCTCCATGTCCAAGGAAGTTGGGCCTTCAGATTAGTGCGAGTCAGGCAAGAAAAGGCTGACGAAAAAGGAAGAAGGCAGCACTGCTGCAGAGACGATGGGTGATCCTCAAAAGAAGTTTTGAAGACCTTCTAAATCAGATCCAGATCTAATTTTTGGAGAAAAAAAGAGAAGGAGAAGATCTCAAGATCTAGCCCGAGTAGATACTGGTAGAGGCCAAACGCTTGCGTGGCTAGATTCAGAACCTCAGGACTTCGGCAGGATCATCAACAGATAATCAGATTACCTAGAATCAAGGTAAAATTAATTTAGAATTAATTTTATTTTATTTTATTTTTATCAAATCATAAAATTAGATTTGAAAAGTGTCAGATCTGATTAGGATCTAAGAGAAAATTTTTGAAATATGCCTCTCGATCTAATCAGATCTGAACGAACCTCATCCGTAAAATCAGGATTTTTCTTCACTACCGTAGCCCTTTTTTTGTAGTAGTGGAGATTACGGACCTCTAAAGTAGTAGTATTAAAATGGTTGACATAAGTTTGGATTGACTCTCCTCTTTTTGCTTGATGTTGACAAGGGAGTTGATAGAGAATGGCGTCAAGTGCACTATGGAGCAGCATCATTATTCTAAAAGCTTTCAGATAGTCGGTTGGGTCTGTAGTCCCACCGTAATTCTTAAATTGAGGGACCTTGAAGTTTGGCGGGATGGGCTCCTACATAATTCGAGTAGAGAATGGGGGGTAAGTGCAGATGTCATCATTATGGACTGGAATGGCATGATGGAGTTTCTCAATATGTTGATTCATTTCTTGGAGCTTTTGATTGAGAGTATCATCTCGATCATGGATCTCAAAGGGTCGTCGGCTGTAGATGGGGAGAGTCTCTCCAAGAGAAGAATCATGATTGGAATAAAGGCTTTCTGCTCTCCACTTCCCCTTCACAGGGGTTACCAATTTGCTTGCCTAGGTGGGCCTTCTTTTCGATGGGTGTCTCTCCAATTGAGTCGGTATCGGAGGCTACTGCATAGCTTGCACCATCTCGATAAGGCCCCTAACCTACTACATCAATAGATTGAATTGCTCCAAATCCACCATGACTACTGGTGGAGGGGGTTGTGGTGCCAGAAATGGGGTTGGAGTAGATGGATCTAGGTTTGATCTAACGACGGAGGTAGTAGATCGTCAAGTTGCAGCCTTCTTTGGCGGCATCTCATAGGAACAAGAAGAGATCAAAGGAAGAAGAGTTAAGAAATTGAAGATGAAAGAGAGAAGATGAACTCGACTAAGCACTCCTTTTAGAACAAGGGCTCAAGGGCTCTTCCTCTAGTGCCAATCCTGTTGGTATGAAAAATGGTGCTGATGCCGAAGATTGCTGGAGCTAAAGAAGATGTGGATGCCGATGAGTCCTATAAGATGAAGTCCTGACCAAAGTTGGCTCCGATAGGACTCTTCGATGATCAAGTTAGTTCTCTTCTCCAACAAGAATGGAGTACTCAGGAAGAAAAATGAGTAGAGAGTTTGAACATAGAGTTTTAGCATAGACAGGAAAAGCATATCTGGAGGGTCCCTTATATACATAAAGAGCATAATAGATTGATGGTGATAGCCATAACTGCTTGCTAGTGGGCTGTTCAAGCCACATGGAGTTTATTATAGAGGGTGGGCTGTCTTTTATCGTGGCTTATAGGTGGTTTAGATCTATTCGTTGGAGTTCAGACAAGGGTTGAAGACTTCTCTAGTGACTTTAAGAAGTTCGGCAGCCTTTTAGGTCATCCAAAGGTAGGCATATCCCCAACAAGGGTTGGAAGTACCGAGATCCATCGTTCGTGGAGTAGTCAACTGGAAGAAGATCGGCTGGAAGGGGTTCAACTAGAAGGAGTTTGACTGAAAGGAGACCGGCTAGAAGGGGTTCGACTGGAAGGAGTTTGACTAAAAGAAATTTGATTGGAATGAGATTGGCTGGAAGGAGCTTGATTGAAATGAATTCATCTAAAAGGAGTTTATCTAAAAGGAATCCAACTGGAAGGAGATCGGCTGTAAGGAGGTCGATTAAAAGAAATCCAACTAGAAGGAGACTGGCTGAAAGGAGCTCGACTGAAAGGAGTTCATTATTTATAATTAAAAATTCAGTTGCCCTTAAAATTTGTTTCCAGTCAGGGTTGGATGGGTTGGGCTTTGATCCTGGTATTCATCCCGAGCCAAGAAGCAGAGTTAATAAAATAGTACTTCTTTTTATTGTTCAAGATCATCCAACCAGACTTTTGCATGCTTTTGACAAGTTCTGTAATCAGGAATTATTGCAGAGAAGATCGGCAAATTCTCACAAGATAGAGATCGGCCGTCAAGGACTTCGGTAAGAACTAATTTTACTCCCAACACTCTAGGGCCAGATTTTTTTAATGAACCTTGCCCTCACCTCACCACCTGCATCGAATGGCCACTACTACAAAAAAGGGCTACAACAGTGGTTTGTGATCGCTGTCGTAACTCAAAAAATTGCTCTCATAGGCTATGGCAGCGGTTAAAACTACTGCCACTACAGCCGTCGCCATAACTCTATGGCAGTGGTTGTTGCAGCGGTTGTTAGAACCGATGCCATAGATTACCTATTGCAATGGTTTATAAACTGCTACAATTGATCGATCTATCGTAGCAATTATGTAACTACTGCCATAGGATATCTATAGCAGTGGTTACATAACTGCTGTCATAGGTAATCTATAGGAACGATTTTTTAACCACTGCCATAGGTCTAGTGTAGTGGTTGGCATCAGACCTATGGCAGCGATTGGCATGGATATAACAATGGTTATAAAATCGCTGCCGTAGATCTTAAATAATTAAAAAAATAAAATTTTTATTTTTTTTATATATTTTATCTGATAAATATAGATATATAATATAAAAAATATAATAAATATAAAATTATTTTAAAATACTAAAATTTTATTATCAAATAAAATTTATTATAATATTTTTTAGAAAAATAAAATACATCAAAAGACTTCTAAATCTACATCATCATCGTCGTCATCGTCATCAGGAGCTAGAGCTGGAGCTGGAGCTAAAGCTAGAGCTGAAGTTGAAATGCGGGCCAACATATCCTCAAAGCCCTTGATTTCAAAATGCGTATTGAGCGTTGACATCATGTCTCTCACGATGCCCTCCAGATGAGATGCGCGCTCCTCAGTTCGATCTACCCGCATCGCAGCATGATTTGCCCATGCCAATGCCTCCTCAAGCTCCTCCCAACTGATGACATCGAAAGTCTATGAGGAGATGCTCATCTCAGACCAGTAGCTCGTCGGCGTGTGTTTGGGCCTGCATCAGATCCTCCTAGAGTACTCAGGCCCTAAGACCTGAGATAGATGGTCATAGGGCCCAGAGGTATCTGGGCACTCACTCACAAGCGCATCTAACTGATCCTATAATTATAAATTAAAATAAAATTTTATAAAAAATACTATAATACTAATCATATATACTAATATATTTAAAACTTACAAAAATATGCTCGATCGCGGCATTCATCGGCCTGTCCGTCTTGTCCGTGCGGCTGAATCGAAAGATCTCGCTACGGTTGGGCATCACTCCATCTATCATTGGCTATAATAAAAAATAAATTTATCAAAAAAATGATAAAAAAATATGAATTTAATTTATCTAATGAGATTTAGAATTAATTATCTCCCTATGCATACGACTGGCCATAGACTCATAACCTAGAGTGTGTGTATACTCCTGGGCTGCTCGATTCTCCCAGTTTTGATGGGAGGTAGCCTAATAAGTATTCAAATAAATAATAAATATTTAAAAAATATTTTAATAAAATTTTAACCATATTGAAAAATTTAAAAGTTAGAAATTTTACCTCGAACTCCTGGCTCCTCCAGTGTCTAACCATCCTCTCCCACTGACTCAGAGGACAGTCCTATATCCAAGGAATAAGCTCCTTCGGAGTGTCTCATCGATGCTCAAGCCATCCTCTGTGGAGCTTGATCCTGTAACTCTGGTACAACTCTTCGATCTTCTTCAGTCGGGCATCTCGAGTCCTCTTATGATCGAAAAAGTCATACCTCCTCTATACAAATTTATCAAAAATCAGTTACAAAATTATTCTAATCAAATATATATAGTGTAAACATATAAAATGCATAAATATAACTAAGATGTATGTACTTATCCATATCTCCTCCCATACCCGATCCCTGATGGCAGCATCCATCAAACATCAGTCTCTAGGCTCTATGGGAATGATGTCCGACCGCCTCATAAGCACTCCAAAAAAGAAATGCATCTACCACACGATCTCCCCTACTGGCATCTCCTCCGCATCATACTGCACCATCACCTGATGCTAGTGGTTCCACATATGTGCCATATGTGTGGGACCGCAAAATGTCTAGCTGGATGATGCACCTACAATGCAAATACGTTATGCAAATATATAAGTGTACATTGCTGAAAAGAATTATTTTTACATTGCTGAAAAGAATTATTAGCAATGAAAATAATTTTTGTCGCTAATAGTTCCCACCAAAAAAAAAATTTCCTCTAAAAATTTTTTTCATCTAAAAAATTTTAACCAAAAAATTTCTAAAAAAATTATTTTTTACAAAAAAAAATTATCACTAATAAACATTATTAGCAATGAATAATATTTTTTCATTGCTAATAATTCCCACCAAAACATTTTTTTCCCTTTAAAAGCTTTTTCATCTAAAAAATTTAATCAAAAAATTTATTTGCGATGAAAAACTATTTTCCATCACTAATAACCACTATTAGTGACAAAAAATATTTTCTACTACTAAAAATTTTTGCCAAAAAAATTTTTTCCTCAAAAAATTTTTTCATCTAAAAAATTAAACCTAAAAAATTTTATAAAAATTTATTTTATGATAGAACATATTTTTTTATCGTAAATAATCAATAATTCATGATGTAAATTAAATTTTAATCATAAATAATCTATAATATACTTTTTTAAAATTTCTAATTTTTTATGGATTATTTATGATAAAAATTTACATTATAAATAATTTAATATTTACTATTGGGGATAAATTCTGCTCCCACCGAAGTTCAGTCTAATGCTTAGCCTGATGCAACTGATAATTATGAAAGAGTTTCGATCAAAAATTCTTCCTCCAATGGCCGAACCCTAGCCAAACCCCTCCAGCAGCCGAACTCCAGCCAAACTCCTCAAGCAACCGAACTTCTTTCAATCTTCAGCCAAACTACTCCTAGGCTTCTCCATCAATCGGATCCCTCCAACGGTCGAACTCCTTCTGGACTTCTTTAGCAGTCAAATTTCTCTGGGAGTCGAACTTCTTCCGGATTCCTCTAATAGTCTGATTTCTCAAAGAGCTGAACTTCTTCTACATTTCTTCTTCAGTTGGATTCCTCCAGGAGCCAAACTCCTTCCGAATTTTTTCTTCAGACAAATTTTTTAATGAGCCAAACTTCTTCCGGACCTCTCCTTTAGTCGGATTCCTACAAAAGCCGAGCTCCTTCCGAACCTCTCCTTCAGTTGAATTCTTTTAGGAGCTGAACTCCTTCCGAACTTCTCCTTCAGTCAGATTCCTCTAGGAGCCAAACTTCTTCTGAACTTCTCCTTCAGTTGAATTTCAAATGCCTGCTCCCTCCAGATAGTTACGACTGTCATTTTCAGTCTATTATGAGTGACACCTCTCTCTGTAATAAATTTTACATCACCAAGAATGGCCCACTATTGGATAGTTAAGATAAGCTTCGTCCGTAAAAAGGGATCCTCCAGATATGTTTTCTCTATGCTCTCTTCTTCTTCCCCAAAATTCTATCGAATTCATACCCGAGCACTCCATTTCTATTGGCCAGAAGAGCTGACTTGATCATCGGAGGGTCCTGTCGGAGCTACCACCACCGACTCTAGATGGAACTTTATTTTGCAGGTCACCGACGATGACCTCATCTTCCCCAACTCCAGCTCGATCCAGCGTCAACCAGATTCTGCACCAATAGGATAGCGCTAGAAGGAGGGCCCTCTATTCTTGAGGTTTCCTTGATCTTAAAGGAGTGCTCAGCAGCGATCTCTCTTCTTCTTCTCTAGAGTTCTTCCCAAAAAAAAATGTCTCCTAGGAAAGCTTCAACTCGGTAATCAATGGCCTCTGCAGCCAGATCCCATCTAGATCAATTCATTCCCACTCTAGCTTTGGTAAGTCAAGCTCCACCTGCAGCCATAGTGGATGCGGGGCAGTTCAACCTGCTAGTCCAGCAGATTTGCAGTCTCATGAAGGCGGCGTAGACCATACATCAACAGGCTCTAGCATCAATTCAACTGGAGCTGGCTCTTCTGGAGCCTCATGATCCGATTGGGGGATGGCCGACTCGGGCTAGCCAATCGATGACCTCTGAAAAGAGGAAACAAAGGATGGAGAAACATTGCTCGGATCATGATTCAACCCTAGGGGAAGCTTTGCTTTGATCCTATCAAAAAACTCTGAAGATCAATGATCGTGAAGATCTCCTAAAAATGAGTCGATGGATTGAAGATCTCCACTACGTTACCTCGGCTCTCCATGATGATGTCTGCATTGATCCCCATTTTTCTTTCCGAATTATGCAAGAGTTTGTTCCACCGAACTTTAAGCTTCTCCCACTTAAAAGCTATGATGGAACTTCTGATTCGATCGAATACCTAGAGGCCTTCTAGACCATGATGCTGTTCCATGGCACACCAGACGCCATCTTATGCTGAGCTTTTCCATCTATCTTAAAGGGAGCAGCAAGAAACTGGTACTCAACATTGAAGCTAGGTACGATCTTCTCATTTGACTAGATGAGCCATTAGTTTGCGGCTCACTTCGTCAGTAGCCGACGTCCCCACCGAGGTTCAGATTCTCTGATGAATATTAAGCAAAAGAAGGGAAAATCTATCTAGGTTTATGTCATCCGATTTAATGCTGCTGCATTGGAGGTCCGAAACCTAGATCAGTCTATTGCGATGGCCGCACTCAAGGGTGGCCTTCAGAAGAACGATTTACTATTCTCCTTGGAGAGGAAGTATCCTAAGAACTTTGTCGATCTGCTAGCTCAGGCTGAGGGATATGCCCGTGCATAAGAAGCCATAGAAAAATGACGGGCGGGCAAATCTAATAGACCTACCACTAAAGGAGGGCCATATGAAGTTCGGCCACACTCAAGGACTCCCTCTGAGCGCAAGCGAGCCCGAACTCCTCCTTGAGCTCATCATCAAAGAAGTTTCAATAGAAGGTTGCAAAGATGTTCTCCCTTTGGAAGGAAAAGATTAAGCTGGACTTCTTTTTTAGGCCGGATAGAAGTCTTCTAGTATAGAAGATAAGATCTCCTTCAACCTCGGTTGGAGATAAGATCTCCCCCGAGCTCCAACTTCAACCTCGGCTGAAGATAAGATCTCCTCCGAGCTTCAACGTCAATAGGAGATAAGATCTTCTTCAACCTTGACTGGAGATAAAATCTTAGGAGATAAGATCTTCTTCAACCTTGACTGGAGATAAAATCTCCTCCGAGCTCCAACTTCAGCCTCGATTGAAGATAAGATCTCCTCCAAGCTTCAACATCAACAGAAGATAAAATCTTCTTTAACCTCGATTGGAGATAAGATCTCCTCCGAGCTCTAACTTCAACCTCGACTAGAGATAAGATCTCTTCTGAGCTTCAAAGTCAACAGAAGATAAGATCTCCTTCAATCTTGGCTAGAGATAAGATCTCCCACGAGCTCCAACATTAACCTCGACTGGAGATAAGATCTCTCCAGAGCTTCAATGTCAACATCAATAGGAGATAAGATCT
This sequence comes from Cocos nucifera, assembly GCA_006176705.1. Taxonomy (NCBI): domain Eukaryota; kingdom Viridiplantae; phylum Streptophyta; class Magnoliopsida; order Arecales; family Arecaceae; genus Cocos; species Cocos nucifera. The sequence goes on along the minus strand of QRFJ01006769.1, from coordinate 101,970 downwards.
CCTTCAACCTCGGCTGGAGATAAGATCTCCCCAAGCTCCAACTTCAATCTCGACTGAAGATAAGATCTCCCCCGAGCTTCAACATCAACAGGAGAGAAGATCTCTTTCAACCTTGGCTAGAGATAAGATCTCCCCCGAGCTCCAACCTCAATCTCGACTGGAGATAAGATCTTCCTCGAGCTTCAACGTCAATAGGAGATAAGATCTCCTTCAACCTCAGTAGGAGATAAGATCTCCTTCAACCTCGGCAGAAGATAAGATCTCTCCTGAGCTCCAACTTCAACCTCGACCAGAGATAAGATCTTCCTCGAGCTTCAATGTCAACAAGAGATAAGATCTCCTTCAACCTTGGCTGGAGATAAGATCTCTGCCGAGCTTCTAGGAGATTTGACCTCAATAGGAGATAAGATCTTCTTTAATCTTAGCAGGAGATAAGATCTCTCCCGAGCTTCAACCTTAATGGGTGTAGAGCCCGAAAAAGAACTTTAGTAGTCATCTTTTTTATACTCTCTTCCTTTGAATTTCGAATTCAAGAGTGGGGAGACTATTGTTGGAGAAAAATTCCACTCTCGTCGAAGTCCGGTCTGATGCTTAACCTAATGCAACTGATAATCACGAAAGAGCTTCGATCAGAAATTCTCCTTCCAGCGGTCGAACCCCAATTGGGCTCCTCCAACGACTGAACTCCTTCAGTAGCCAAACTCCTCCAGCAGCCAAACTTCTTTCTAAGTTTAGCCAAACTACTCCCAGGCTTCTCCATCAATCGGGCCCCTCCAGCGGTCGAACTCCTTCCAAACTCCTCCAGCAGTCAGATTTCTCTAGGAGCCAAACTTCTTCCAGATTCCTCCAGCAGTTTGATTTCTCTAGGAGTCGAACTTCTTTTGGATTTCTCCTTCAGTTAAATTCCTCTAGGAGCCAAACTCCTTCCAGATTTCTCCTTCAGTCGGATTTCTTTAGGAGCCAAACTTCTTTCGGACATCTCCTTCAGTCGGATTCCTATAAAAGCCGAACTCCTTTCAAACCTCTCCTTCAATCAAATTTCTATAGTAGTCGAGCTCCTTCCGAACCTCTCCTTCAGTCGGATTTCTTTGAGCCAAACTCCTTTTAGACTTCTCCGTCAGTTGGATTTCTTCAGGAGCCAAACTCCTTTCGGACATCTTCTTCAATCGGATTCCTATAGGAGCCAAACTTCTTCCAGACTTCTCCTTCAGTCAGATTCCAAATGCCTGCTCCCTCTGAATGGTTACGATTATCATTATCAGTCTATTATGAGCGACACCTCTCTCCATAATAAATTCCACGTGGCCTAGAGCAGCCCACTACTAGATGATTATGATAAGCTCTATCTATAAAAAGGAACCCTCTAGATACATTTTCTCTAAGCTCTCTTCTCCTTCCCCAAAATTCTGTCGAATTCATATCCAAGCACTCCATTTCTATTGGCCAGAAGAGCTGACTTAATCATCGGAGGATCCTGCTAGTGCCACCATCATCGACTCCAGATGGAACTTTATTTTGCAAGTCATCGACGGCGACCTCATCTCTTCCAACTCCAACTCGATCCGACGTTAACGAGATTTTGCACCAACATTTATAATACAAAATTTATTTTCATCATAAATAAATTTACTTTTGATAAAATTTTTATAGCAAATACTTACGTCATAAAAACTCTATTTTCTTATAATTTATTTTTTTATTTTTCTCAAAATATCGTATAATTTTAAAATTTAAAATTTATCTTTATCATTTATTATCTAAATAATTATCATTAGGATATTATCACAAAAGACCACCTCAATCTGATAGCCCTATCTATATCAATTAATAAAATTTAATTTTGATGATTATGAATAACCGTATGATGATCTGATAAATAGAGATCATCGATGGATTCAAAAACCTACAACAATGATCTCAGTGATATTTATTGTGCACAATCAAAATTTTACTTCAATCGGATATCATTATCATGGTTAATTTAGTATGAAATGATTTGGACCGTTAAATAAAAAATGAGTGATCAAAAGGCCAAATGACATCTAATTATAAGATGATTTTTTTCAATAAATTATCTTGCTACTACTTTGATCATTTATATGGTAGTGATCACAAAATTTAAACCGTATGTATATGAACCATCCAAAACTATATATCTTTTGATACACATTCTTAAAGTCCTTAAGCGATTATACTTATGCTTTTATAAGATCTAATTAACATGGATAGTTCATATACGTGGGGTTTAGATTTTACGATCATCATTGTATAGATGATTAAAATAGTAGCAAAGATCATTGATCTAAAAAATCATCTTATAATCGAACATCATTTGTTCTTTTGATCACTCATTTTTTATTTAATAGTCTAAATCATTCCATACTAAATTGACCATGATAATAATGTTCAATTAAAGTAAAATTTTGATAGTATGTTACAAATATCACTAAAATCATCATTGCGAGTTTTTGGATTCATCGATGTGAAGAAAATCTCTATTCCTTGCCATAGGATCAATCCGATCAGATCTGATCTGAAATAATTTTTTTAAAAAATTTTTCAATAATCCAATCAGATCTAATTAGATTGATCTAATAGCAAAAATTAAAATTAAAATTAAATCAATAATATCTAATATTACCTGATTGGGTAAATAAATTACCATGCAGCGATAATCTGTCGGTGATCTGAGGTTCTGACTTGAGCTGCATATGTGCCCAGCCTCTACTAGAGTCCACTCAAGTCGGATTTGAAGGTCTCCTCCTAGATCTGATCTCAAAATATCATATCTAATATCAATCTATGGCACCTTAGATCTAATCTTCAACACCATTGTGTCCATCTCATGAATAGGATCATGCATCTCGACTTGTTCTTTGCAACAACAAGATCTCAATCTTTCCTTGCAAAATTGCCTAACTTCTTAGGCATGGAGAAGAGGGAGAGGGGGAGGGAGAGGTGGCATGGAGATGGAGGCACTAGCAGAGTGTTGACCCCCTAAGTAATTTTGATGATGATCGAATATTAAAGCACATGATTACTAATATATTTTATTTTAAGTATTCAAATGTCAGAAAAAAAGAGCTTTTTGACCAAAACAAGGATGACAAAAAGTTCAACTTAAATAAAAATCAAATCTCCTTGTTTAGGAGCAAGAATTTTCCCAAAATTGCCTTGGGTCAACTTTCGAGATGTCTTCTAAATTTTTTGAGAGCTCTCATGAAGTCTGACATGCTCAAACAAGGCTCTGGCATGCCCTTGAGAGGTCTCAAGTTAATTTTGAGACATCTCATACTCAGAGACAAAAACTTAGTTTCTGCACTCTGAGAGCAAGAGATCTCGCAATTCTGGTGAGACATCTTGTTCGGAACCGAGAGCTCTCAATCTCAGGCAATACATTTTTTCTAGAAAGTAGATTTTCGAGCATCTGAGAATTAGAAGTCTCCTGGCCAAATTGAGTGATCTCAAAATCGGATAAGTCATCTCGAGATAAATCGAGAGGTCTCACGACACGATGATAGCTTTTCAACAAACTATTTTAGATTTATTTTTTTCACTTCCAATGGCTAGTTTCTACTCTCCAACGATCGGATTTTACTTTTTTGGGGCTCCAATCATATCCAGATGAGAGGGAATCCTTTAGATATAAAAGGGAGAAGATGTATTTTTCAAAAAAGATAAGAAATCCAAGAAAAATAAGAGAAAAGCAATGAACATCCTATTTTCATGAGCAATCCTTTTCACTCAAAGCTCTCTCAAGTATTGAAGTGCAATAAGTCCCAGCATTCAATGAGGCATTCAACAAACTACAATGACAACCATTTAGCTCATTTAAAGGAGCATTGTTTATTGTAAATCTTTGTTATTTTTTTTCATGTACTCAATTTCAGTAGGGGCTGAAACTCAAGATTTGGGGCTTTACTCCCCATTGATTGGTTTGTATTGATTTGTTTGATTCTTGTAAGGGTTGTAGTTGATGAACCTAGGGAAAAACTAATTAAGTTTTGGGATAGTGAGCCCGAAAAATTATTTGACTATAATCTTGAGGGATTATAGTAGAATTCTCAAGAGTCTTACTTAGGGAGTGAACGTAGGTGCTGGAAGTGCACCGAACCACTATAAAAACTTCTTGTTTGTGTGTGTGTGCTCATGCCTCTTGCATTTCTTTACTCTCACATCTTACTCTTAGAGCCTTTAAATGTTTACATTGTATATATATGTTTTAATTTTTCAAAAACCCAATTCATCCCCCTACCTCCTTGGGCTGTCTAGCTGGGCAATGGAGAGTGGTGGCGTGGAAGTGCAAAGATGATGAAACCCTAAGCGCAGCAACTTACTTTTAAGCCTAGGTGCCACCCTAGAGTCCGAAGGCTTTAAGCAACTTGTTTGCTTAAAGAAGATGGACTCCAATGAATTTCCCATGCCATCTCTAAACTTTTTCCTTATTTTTGTTGCACAAAAATCAGGAGAGGATGTGCCACATGTTTGGATAAGGAGAAGGGTTTTGTGCATGAGGTTCATTACCACAGAGTTTGAACTTGTTCAAACTCTTCCTCCCTATCCACTATAGATTATGGCATGGGCTCATAAATTCCATGCAAATCAGCCTGAGGCACATGTCCCTAGAAATTTTCCAGGGGGTGCATGCCCCTCTCCCTTAATTCCTGCAAATTCGAGATCAAATTGACCCCTTGTCCTGTTCCCATCTCATGGGATTAAGACAAGCCCTAAACTAGTCAAGACAAGCCTTGATTTGATTAGGACAAACTCTGATCTGACCAGGATATGGTCAAGTCAGACCAGGACAAATCCATATAAGATTTTTGGATGAGCCAAATCCAATTTAACTCAATCAAGGTGAACCAGAAAGATGATAGAAGGAGAAAATCAAGTCCAATCATATGCTAACATAATTTTCTTAAACCTGATTGGATCTAATCCAAATCAATTGAATTAGATTAGCCCAATTGATGACATCCAAATTCAAATCCTTATTTATGTGATCTAGTTAGGTTCAATTCTATATAGTAATGGGATATGTCGCGATCTCCATCATCGACATCATCAAAAAATATTTCGATGGATCAGAACTCTTCTGATTCTCCCAATTAGAATCATCGATCATTAAGATAATTCTAGTTGATTCCAAAATCCATTAGTGACACCTAGCAGTATATAGTGGCAACCCATCAGAATGAAATACGAACCTCTCAATGCAGCCAACTATGTGATTGGATTCTTCTATCATGAGCTCTAGCAGGATCTAAGTTAAGATGAACTCGTCAGACCCTACACTTGTCACATGAATAAATTATTCAATTCGAGTCCGATGTAAAATCCTAATAGAAACTTCTTTCTATTATTTCACACTACCTTGGCTATAGACTTAAAAACTCAATCTCATGATCATCATAGGACTACTCCTCCTCTACCGAGATTGATAGATCTCCTATTGGTGCGATCCAATTCCTACAATAAACATGCTATAGCCAACATACACCTCAAGATTCTGAATGACTAGGAGATCGAGTTATGGTGTAATCAAACTATAATACACTCAAGATGAATTATCAATCCATCTTAGATCAAAGAACTAGACACATGACTGCAGCATCAAGCTAGTCATTAACAAGAAGGTAGACTCCCTTATCACTGCTCGAGGTGGTCACGCTCAGTGCCCTTATTCTCAACAAGTACTTATACTCTCATTCTGATGTCTCCACACCATAGACTTAAGACTTATCTATCCTAAGAAAGTGATCATACATCGATCTTCCAGATCGATCACCACCCTCGTGATGATCCTAAGATCAGGAGCAACTTATGAGTTAATTATGATAATACATGCCTTAAATTCTTAACTCTTGAGAATATGTGTTATCATACCCATTAACTCAATGCATACATCACAGATACTTTAAATACATAATATGATAGAAAATAATTTTTTTATTAATTTTAAATTAAAATTATAAAAATATCCTTAAAAAGTATATTACAAGTATCAGTTAATGTAGCTTCTATGGCACATATCTAACAAACTCCTACTTGATCTAAAGCCAATTGACTGCAAATCTAAGTCCCATCTTCTTAAGGTGGGCTTCGATCTTCTGTTGGCCTAAAGGTTTCTTTAGTGGATCAGCCATATTGTCTGTAGTATCGATTCTCTTAACCTTGATGTATCCTTTTTTGAGGTAATCACGGATGAGGTGGAATCGCCGTTCGATGTGCTTAAACTTCTGATGAGACCTTAACTCCTTAGCTAAGACTATGGTGCCATTATTATCACAGTATAGAGGGATAACATCTGATGGCATCACTTCGAGCTCTATAATAAATTTTTTGAACCAGAATGCTTACTTTGCAACTTTCAAGATAGTGATGTACTCTGCTTCTATGGTGGAGTCTGCTATCATGATCTACTTGGAACACTTTTAGCTTATAGCATCATCAACGCACAGAAATATACATCCAAATATCAACTTTCGATCATCTATGTCAAATGTAAAGTTTGAGTCTATATACCCCTAGATCTAGAGTTCTCCATTACCAAAGATCAGAAGCATATCCTTAGTCCTTCTCAAGTATTTAAAGATATATTTCATAGAAGCACTTCACCTAGATTTGACTAATACCTACTTAATACCTACTTGTGACACTCACAGCATGAGCGATATCAGGTCATGTACATAACATTGCATACATGAGGCTCCCTATTAATGAAGCATAAGGGATCTTGCACATGTGTTCAATCTCCTCAGGTGTGTTGTGTTGGGAATTACATCCTAAAGTCAATCATCTAGATTATAGATGACTGAGCTAAATATAATTATACTTAAATTATTAATAAATAAAATTATTATTTTGACCTTTTCATCACTTTATGCATCTTTCTATAATGAACTCTTCTATGATGAAGTCCTTAAGACTATTTATACTCAACAAAGGAGGATTTATTATTTAGTCCTTAAATTAGTTCACGATCAAATGATACGCTGTTACTCAGGACGATAACGTATCGAGTGTAGGTCATTGTGTGCCATAAGTGTTGGTTGTCCTTGTAACCAAGAAGAATGAAAATACTATTATGGCATACAGGTGAAGTGTAGAGATACATTTCACTGAACATGACTCAATTGCAGAGCTATTTACTATCAAGAGTTGCTCGCGAAGGTTACGGATATAAATATCCCTTAGATATGATACCACCATGGTGACTTGCAAGCAACTCACTATACTTAGGTACCGGACTACCTAAATTTCCAATTCAGTGATGGAAGGCTACTGGGTGTAGTCATGTACTTATGAAGTTGGTGTGTGTGTCAAGATGGGATTGACCCTTCTAAGTGTTAGAGCAAGTGCATCACTATATTTCAATTTAGCAAACCCTCGACCAGGATGGTCCATGTGATGGACACTTAATTTTGAAATACAATATGAATGAATTTTCAAGATTGGCAGTAAACCCTAGATCATCTTTTAAGCATCATGGTCAAGAGGATGAATTATACGGTAACCAAATTCCATAGGTTCGTCATTATTGCACTGCAACTTTTCGACCAATCCGGACGTCGGATACCATTGCTAGATGATCACATCGATTGGTATAGAAATTGATTTCTATGCTATCGGCTTAGGATTCAAACCTATGAGATCACACATATAACAAGTTTCTACCTGATCTGATGGCTGATCATGAGTCCTGATGACCTAGGATACTATGGTTAAGAGTCCCACTGGATTGGGACTCTATGACCAAGAGTCCCACTGGACTAGAACTCTAAGTTCTACTCATCTAGAACTCTCTGATTAGGAGTTTCACTAGTCTAGAACTCTAAGATCATGAGTTTCATTCATTTAGGATATTGGGTTTAAGAGTCCCACTGGATTGAAACTCTTCAAGAGTTTCATGTTGATGGAACTCTGTTGTCTAGTAATCCATCTGATTTAGACTCTAATATTTTTAAAAAATTAATTAATAATTTAATTTTTAATTAGTCTAATTTGATTGAGCAATGAGAATTTGATCAAGTCTGGTCAAATTGGATTCAACTAGGTTTGACCCGATAAGGTCATAAAATGACCCAATCACTATGGAAGATATGATCCTGCTTGGATCAGGATCTGAATCTAATTAATTTTTAATTTGATTAAAAATTAATTAGATTGGGTTAAACCTAATTTTATTGAATTTAACCTAGTCTAATTGGGTCTAGATTAATTGGTTTGGTTGAAACCAATTAGGACCATGTCAAATAAAGTTTAAATTCAAACTCTCCCATGCGCCCACCATCTTTGACTTTTCCACTCTTGTTCCACATCCCAAAATTTTTGTATGTAACTTTTCTAATGCCCAGAAGGTTACTACACCCCCTCTCTTATCTACTTTTGATCTGGTCCAAGGGTTGGATTGGTTCAAAGTTAGTTGAATTTTGAATTCAACTTAATTAGTTGAGTAGTTTGAACACATCCTTATCCTTATCTGATTCCCACGCCCACCAAATATTTTAACATAAATTTCTATGCATTTTAGAGAGTGGACATGTAGAAGGAGAGTCCTTCTGCATGTAAAACTCCTAGGGTGGGCATTGGGAATGGGATAAGCACTTGCTTGAATTTTGAATTCAAGCAAGTGGTTGAAACCACTTAACCTCCCTCTTCTTATCCAATCTCATGTGGCTTTTCCAAGGGTTGCACACAACTTTTAAAGGGTATTTTTTTCTGCGTGTGTGAGAGAGGAGGGAGGCTACATAGAGGGATTTTTGAGAGAGAGAAAATTAGAGAAGGAGGGTTTGTCCTATGCATGGAAGGATCAACTACAGTTCCTGCACCAACTTTTCTCACACACCTCTTTTTAATTTTTTTTCCTCCTTATGTGATCCATCTTAAGAGGATCTAATGTGTGTGTACGATAGAGGAGGAGTCCTTCTTCCTGTGAAAATTTGTTTCATGAGAAAACTCCAAAGAGAGAGGGCGTGAGAGGGTTTCCGACATGTCAAGATTTTTCGGTGAGTGCAAAACCCTAGGGATGGGACCCTGGGTTTGGGTGGAGAGATCGAGTGCTATGAGCATCAAATTGCCACCAAACTTTAGACACCAACTCATCATCCTCCATACTCTATGTTTTAATTTTTTGGAGTATCTAAGAAATCAAAAAGAAAGTGATCGATTGGATTGATCGCAATCAGCCGTCAAAGGCCCCAGTGAGGAGCTAGCACTCCGGTGGAGCTGGTCTAAATCAGAAGCTCTATGTGGACCAACCATAGAGGCCTGATGAGTGTGCAGCTACATCATGATCCCACAACTTCTTTTGGTGGATCCAGATCATGGAGATCAGCTATCTATGCATAGGTATCAAGTTCTGAACTCGTATCGATCAGCAGATTTGATTTACTGATCGATCACATTTAAATTTTAAATTACATATTAGCATGTCTAGATCTTGAGTAGGATTTAAATTGATTAGATCAATGCATACAGTAAATTAATATTTATTTAATTTTACTTTTTTTATTTTAATTTTAAAAGTATTTTGAAAATGCATGCTAAAAATTCTGCTAGATTTTCTTCAATGGTATCAGAGCAACTGGGTTGCTTGACATGTCTAATATATAATTAAAAAATAAATATTAGTATATTTGATATGCTTAATCTAGATAACTTAGTAATTAAGAATGAATGAGCCACCAAGCTGTCCGATCATAAGGGACAAGTATGGTTTAAAGGTCATGTCCTCCCATTCAGTGGGGATCCCTTATGGCGATAGGGGTGCCACCATGAACTCATTCATTGAGATAAACAGTAAAAAGATTTTAATGATTGAAATTATTTTAATTAAAAAATTAAATATGAATGTATTTTAGATTAAATCTAAAAGGTTGATTCATAGTTTAATTTTTATTATGTTTTATTTTCTATTTAAAACTAGCAATAGGATGTTGTTTGAGAAATGAGCCGATCCATTTCTAAAATGAGTCGACCCATTTGGAAAATAGAAAATAAAAACCTTTCAAAATTTAAAAACTATTTTTGAAATGTCGAACCCTCACCCATTAGCCCAAAAACTTAATTAAAAGAATTAAGTATTGTCTTCTAGGTTCTAGAATTATGAATTAAAGATCCTAAGACAAAATCATAAAACTGTGGGTTAAAGGGTTAGATGAATTAGGTCCATTAATTGGATTAGACCTAAGGTTAGTTAAAGAATGGATTAATCTAAAGTAATTGATCAAATCTAACCAAGTGTTGAATTAGATTAGGTCAAGGGCACTCTAGAATCAACTCTAATAGTTGTAGTTGGACAACTCTATGTCTTTAACTAGACTAAGATGGACTTGATTCATGGCTACGCGGTTAAGCCCGAAATTGCTAGGTTGATCAGATTAAACTTAATTAATCGATTGGTGTCTAAGGTAAGTTTAGCAGTCTAGATCAGTGGTTTTTAATTGGAAGCTACGCACACTGATTCGATCTTTGATAAGTTAATAGCATATTCCTTCCACTAATCTCACTTACTTGACTGACATGGTCGATTGAGAGTTGATTAGATCACTTGGTGATTCGTACTGACCCATATCATTAGGAATCAATTTGACTAATTTCAATCAGTAAGACTAAATAAGGTGCCCATGGACCTAAATTGATCCTTGTCGTAATCTATTGACTTATTGAAGTCAGTGGGAGGACTTGACTTATGAAGTCAGTAGGAGAAATTTAGTCCATGTCCTTTCTATCCTTAAATCACATGTAAACTAAATTCTCTAAATTATTAGATCCTTAAAATGACTAAGTTATGGGGATAACCGAATCATAGCCTCCCATTAAGGTGAATAGTAATAAGTTTAATTTTCTAGGTGAACATTGAAGGTGCCTTATACCTGGTGTTTATTTGGATATTAAAATTATTGTACATCATATGATGATTAGGTCACACTCTCTTAATGATGATCAGGTTAGCCAAAGCTTTCCTCAGACCTGGTTATCATTGGTTTCATGTACCGAAGTAACTTGATGCATGCTAATCTATAGCTATGGCAAGTGCACCAATCGATCAAGTAATAAAGTAAATGAGTAGAGTATCATCCCTAGAGGTTTAAAAAATAAGTACTGAAAAGCTCTTTCCTATGCTTTATTTAGAAGACTGATTTATGAGAATAAAAAATTAAAGAATAAAATAAAGAAATAATTAAAAATTTTAAGGAAATAGAGAGAGTGTAATTATTAGGATTTTAAACTTAAGAGCAATGTATTACTAAGGCAATCGGATTCACCAACTTAGTCAATAAAATATTTAGATTATTAGATTAATTTTATTTCATGTGATAGTGGAGTCTCCTAATTTATTCACTATCCTTTGGTCCAGGCATAGCAAAACTATCAATATTTATTAATTATCCTTTGGTCCAGGTGTAATTTAAATAAATATTAATGCATTAAGTTTTGTGAAACCCTCTAATTAAAATACGCTGCATCCAAAGCGCACTAAAATTCCTGCATGCATATGAATTCTAATTTGATTCATAATACAAGGTATATAATCAAGAAGCAATTAACATAGATGTACTTGGTCCGTAACATCTATGTTCATCAGATCAATTAGAAGATGGCCAGTAATCTAAAAGCATTAAGATCAGATTTATATACTCCTCATGAATAAAATTTAAAATTAAAAATAAATCATACTGAATATTGCATCAAAAGAGTGGCTACACCTTAGCCTTAGTAAAAGAAAATTTAGTTCATGATAACAAGTTCAAAAATAGCAAATAAAATAAAAAGCATAAAGAAATTAGACTGTTTGATTGCTGAAATTGATTGTCCGTTGCTCTTGGTGTGGAGAACTTGGTGAAGAAGAAGAGAAGCTCCTTGATCGATGTCTTGATTGTCGGAAGAAGAAAAGAATAAAAATTAAAAGTTCTTTCTTTTCTTTCTCTCAAAAATCTCTCTTCTCTTTCTCCTCTCTCTTCTCTTTCTCTTCTTTTTCTTTTTTCTCTTTTTCTCTTCTTTTGTCTTCCTTTTTTCTTTTTCTATCTCCCTCCTCTTTTTCTTCGGCAACAGCATAGTAGCCCTCCTTTTTATAGGCTAAGAGTGATTTTTGGAAAAATCCATCACTAAATTAGGTTCTAAAACTCTTAACATAAGTCAAATTAAGACCCTAGATAATTCTAACCGTTAGATGTTCGATCAAACGGATCCAAAAATCACTCAAAAATCTCTTAAAATAACCCAGATCAAGTCAAAATTTCATTTGCCAGCCATTGGATCAACCGTTGAAGATTGAATCTGGGCCATCCAGATCACACAAGAGAAGCCTTCTGATTCTTAGTTTAAGTCGGGATGAATCTCAGCCGTTGGATCTCGATCGGGAGCTGCATGGATGCCGTTCATCAGCCTTCATTTCAGCCGTCCGATCAAATTCCAGTGAAAGCCGCCCGTTGGATCAGACAAGAATTTCTAAATTACCCTCTATAGACCATGCGTGAGCCCGATGTTGCATGGACCACCGCATTCTTCGGTCAATCGGAGCGCGCTTCTTCATGTAAAATCTCCAAAATGCCCTCCAAATGGTCCATCGTGCACTACAAAAAATGCTGACGTCAGCTTGGCATCAGCATTGCATTAGTGGGTCGGTCTGCTGGGTGCAGTCGGACCGGGTGGTCTGCTGATCCAATTTTTCTGAACCGATTTGAACCGGACCAACTTTTTTTTCTTTTTTAAAATTCAATTTTGGGTTTGTTTGAAGTCCGTTTTGGCTGAAATTTATTTCATCTAAACTAGAAAAATAAGATCTTCATATTGATGGCCTTCTTTCCTACATAAAATTAATAAAATATTAATTTCTTAAAAAAATAGATTAATTTATTTTTATAATTTAATATTTTTATTAGTATATTTTTATCACTTATCACACCCTCCAACTTAGTCATTGCTAGTCCCTTAGCAATGTTTTATTTAATACCATGTTTCAATAAGATTATCCATCACAAAGATAAAATCTAGGACTAAAGGTCAAAAAGTTTAGAAAATACTGCTAACTAAGCATTGAGCTTCAGAAGCAAATTTTTCAGTCAATACAATTAAAAACTTTCTTAGAGTACATCAAAGATCTATAGCACTTGTGTTCGTGATGACTAACTTTAGCATTTTCAGTATTAAATTAAAAGAACAAAAGTATCCTCTCTTATCACCTATTTTGGTCAATTTTCTATACATTCTCAATTTTATACTCATGAATTAAGGTAGCTTTCACACTGCCCCCCCTTTTTTTTTTTTTTTTACTGTGCTGAGCATCCTGGCCTTTCCTTCACCATTTTACGTGAATTTTCCACACTTGACCTAGGTGCAGAGATCCAGTTACTAGGCTTTGGGCAATCCACATATACTCTATCTTTTGCACTTTATTTTATAGGCAGGTAGCTCTTTCCTTAAATTCAAGTTTCTTTGATTAGAATGTATATTAATTATCAATTTTCAGTGATAATTGAATCCTCAGTTGGCCTTATAATCAATACCTACTTTGCCTTGTTAGTGTGCATGTGCAATTAGAAGTGCTAATAGTCTTTTAATGACCTAAGTAGGCTGCTAAAAGTTGACCAACTAATCTACTTCTTTAACTCTCATTACATTCATTAGCAATATAATTCTATCTTTTATCACTTATCTAGTCTATCTTGCTCAAAATTTTCTTCTTGACACATGGTTTAATAATTTTTTTTATTTTATTTTTATTTTTCTCCAGCTTATTCTACATTATCTTAATGGAGAAAGAAAAATAAAGGATGCAATAAAGGATAGGAAGGAATACACCTGATTTGGTTCAGTCTGGTTCTTTGGAGCTTTGAAATTTTGCTTGAGCTCTCATTGATTTTTCTGCAAAATTGAAAATACACACCAAAGCATTAAAAGAGCAACAACAAATTATTGAAAAATAAAAGAAAAGAAAAATGATCAAAACTAAAAAGAAAAAAAATAACCTATCTAGTAGTTCTGATTTATAGTCTTCAGCTTGACTTTCTTTGAGTTCTAAAGTGGATCAATCTGGTGCCACTTCAATTGGAATACTTTCATGTTTGATTCGAGTCCTCTTTCAATTTGACATTGCTAGCTTTTATAGTCTCAAACCTATTTTCTACAGAATTCTCATATAACTGGAATTGTCAATAATATCAATTAGAAAATAAGTTTGATTATCATCAGGATGTTTAGTATCTTTGAAAATATTAAAAGTAACTTGTTCATCTTGGACTCTAAGAATTAATTTTTCTTGTTGAACATCTATTAAAGCTCCTCCAGTAGCTAAAAAGGGTCTCCCTAAAATAAGGGGTACATCATAATCTTCTTCCATATCAAGAACAATAAAATCAATAGGAAAAAATAAACTTGTTTACCTTTACCAAGACATCCTCCACTATACCTCTTGGATATTTGATGGATCTGTCGGCTAATTGAAGAGTAATAGTGGTAGGCTTTCGGTTCTCCTAGACCCAGCTTCCTGAAAATAGAAAAAGGCATGAGATTAATACTTGCTCCTAAATCACATAAAACTTTATCAAAACTACAATCACCAATAATGCAAGGGATAGTAAAACTCCCTGGATCTTTTAGCTTCTGTGGTAATTTATTTTGAAGTATTGCTGAGCATTCTTCATTCAAATTTATTCTCTCATGCTCCTTCAGCTTTTTCTTATTTGTTAGGATTTCTTTGAGAAACTTGGCATACCTGGGCATTTGAGTAATAGCATCTACAAAAGGAATATTAATATGTAAATTCTTTAAAATTTTGAAAAAGTTAGAAAATTTCTTATCTGGATGCTGTATTTGTCTCTCTGGGAATGGTAGTGGCGGCACGTAGGGCTTCACATTTGGATCAGCAAAACGTATACCTGGAGACCATCCATCTGCTGGTTGTATTGGTGACTGATGAATTTTAGTTGATGGTTCCTTATTTGTAGTTGGCTCTTCAGTCTCTTTCTTCTGATGTGGCTCCTCCAGCTTTGTACCACTTCTTAGGGTGATAGCATTGACTTGCTCCCTTGGATTGGTCTCCATGTTGCTGGGCAAGGATCCTTGAGGTCTCTCAGAGATTATCTTAGCCATTTGACCTATTTGCATCTCCAAGTTTTGAATTGCTGCTGTTTGGTCCTGCCTAAGTTTGGCTTCCAAATTTTTTATAGTTGCTTCTTGGTTTTGCATAAATTTGACCATCAGCTCTTCCATGTTGGACTTCTTTTCAGGTACTTGGAATCCCGGGGGTGGCTGTTGTGCTGCATTTTGATTGCTCCATGAGAAATTTGGGTGCTGCCTCCACCCTTGATTGTATGTGTTGGAGTAGGGATTATTTTGTTGCAGCCTAAAAAAATTACCAATATAATTAGCTGTATCAGTTGTTTTAGCAAAAGGATTACCTGTCTGGCAATTGCTCGTATCGTGTCCTCCTCCACATAGGTCACAAGTAATGCTCTGAACATGTATAGCTATTCCCTTCAAGTTGTTGACTTTGGCTCTAAGGGCTGCAATTTTAGCTAGTAAGATTGGCACGCAATCTACTCCCTGTACAGCTGCTAGTCTTTTTGGCATCATACATTCTGTCTGCCATTGATAGCTATTTAATGCCATCTCATTGATCAGATCGAAGGCTTCTTCCTTCATTTTTCGATTAATCGTTCCTCTTGCTACTACATTAATTATAGAATGATTAGTAGGAGATAAAGCATATAGAAAGTTTGTACCTGAAGCCATACGGATAATTGATGATGTGGACATCTCCTCAGCAATTCCTTGAAATGCTTCCAAGCCTCATATAGTGTCTCCATAGTCCCACATTGCCTTTAGAAAAAAATATCCAGCCCTCCTAGCACAATAAAAAGGACCCTAGGCCTCCAGAAATCAATATCTCCGATCAAGGTGAAGCTTTGGTATAGGATGAAGCCAGGCTATGGGTTAAAGGCTGCTTCAAAGCAATGGGTGCCGAGAAGAAGAGCCGAGCTTCTACACCATCTTTCTGCCAATGCCGATCCAAGATCAGAGATCAGGCTATTTTATTTTTTTACATTCTATGTATTTAAATTCTAAAATTTTAATTAATAAATATTTTATTTTTGTATTTTAATTTCTTACTTTTTATTTTTATTGTAATTTAGTTTCTGCATTTTAATTATTACTTTTTATTTTATTGCAAGTAGATGCTAAGATCTAACTAATAGATCTTAGTACCAAGTTTAAATTCCTGCACCTTTTAATTTTCACTTTTTATTTTCCGACTTCACTTTTGATCCCAAAACTCTTCTTTTTTTTCTTTTTCTTTTAAAAATCAAAGATTTCAAATCTAAAAACACTACCTTCCCTGTGGATTCGACCCGACTCACTACTATCTACGCATTTTCAATAATTTTAAGAAGTTAGATTAAACTGATAAACACGGTGTCTTAACGACAACATCGCGTTCCTATCAAATTTTTGGCGCCGTTGCCGGGGAAGGCATGGATATTAAATTTTTGATCTCTTTGATTTTTCTATAAAAAAATTATAAATAAAATTTTTATTTTTTTGCTAATTTTTTTTATTATTTTGCAGAAAAAGATATTAAAGGACAAAAAGAATTAGGAGTTTTGCTTGGTGAGATCAATTCTAACCCTAGTACTCTTTCCTTTTTATTTATTTATTTATTTATTTTACTTTTAAATTAATTTAAAAAAATATTCATTTAAACCTAATTAAAAGCCTCATGATAAGATTAGAAACCCTAACTGCTTAGAGCATGCATCATATTAGTTTTATTTTTATCTTTATTTTTATTTTTATTTTTTTTGGTGATTGCTGGAGGCAAGGTAAGCCTTTCAAAATACAATTAGTTACATGTATCTAGTTTAAATTGCATAGAACCCTTTGATTGAATTTTTTTTGCATATCATATTAAATCAAATTAAGGGCAATACCCAATTAAATAAGATAAGGTGGGAATTTGATCACCCTTCCTTAGCCCACAAACAACCAACCAACATCCTGCATTGACCTAAACCTTTAAATTAAAATCAAATAGACATCAACCCTAGGAACTCGAGCTCAATAGGATAAGAAATCCTAAGAGTTGAACCTGGTTAGGATAAGTCAATTTGACTGGTATCTAGGAAAGTGGTTCAGGGATGACTGGGCCCAAAGGAAGGTGATTTCTAATTGATTTCATTCGCTTACCCGGCCAAGCACAATTGGTGTCTAAGACAAGCAACGGGGGGACTCCCACCGACCTTACACTTACCTGGCTAGTTGATTGGCTAATCCTACACTTGGAGGGCTTGAAGGTGACCTTGGCAGTTAGGAGCTGTCTAGATCTAGGATAACCTTTAGTCAGGATTGATTGACCAACTTGATTGCTAACCAATATTAAATCTAATTAAACCTAATTCTTCTCTTTCTTCTTAGTTCTAGGAATCCTTAGGACCTCTTCTTGAGAACTTTTTTTTCTCCTCTAAAAAAATAAAATAAAAATTAAATTTAACTAACTAAAAAAATATTAAAAAAAATAATTAAACTTAATTAATAAATAAAATAATTAATCTTTAATATAATAAAATAATAATAATAATAAATATATAAAAAAAAATTAAAATTTTTATTTGAATAATATGTTAGGGTTGCATTAATACATATATGGTAGAAAATTACTTTACCTGATCTAGTTGAACCCAACCATAATAATCAAATGGCTAATCTAAACATAATAGTCCAAAAATTAGGTAAAGTTGACCTTCTTGCTCAGAAAATAGATCAACTCCTAACCCTAGGTCAACAATCTCCTGCACAATTCACATCATCTTCTAATTATCAGGAGAATTATTCAATTTGTGCTAGTCCAACCCAGCATGTAAGTGAATGTCCTATGGCTGCACAGTTTCCATATTTTATCCAAGAATAAGTTCAAGCTACTCAAGGATACTCCAAATTGATTAATGACCCATTTTCAAATTCATATAATTCAGATTGGAGTAACTTTAATTTTTCTTGGACATTCCAACAGATTCAGGCTCAGACCCAAATTTCACTTGAGCAAAATTATCAAAATTATGCCTATAATAATGGTCAGCCTAGTCAATTTAACCAGCCATCATATTATAATCAGCTTTCATACCCACCTCCTCAACAGACTAATCTAGCTGATGATAGATTTAACCAACTTCAATAATTAATTCTAACTCAACAGCAATCTATCGCCAGACTAGAAGCTCAAATAGGACAATTAGTTGAGTCTAACATGAGGAGAGAACTAGATCAACTACCGAACCTACCAATTTCAAACAACCCACCTAATGACTACCAACCACCTAGATTAAATTATTAATCTAATGTTTTATCTAAGAATCTCTAATTTGAGAATGCCAAAGTAATTTCTGAACTTAAAAGCTATAGGATTCTTATGGACCCATACCAAGATCAGGTGAGAGAGGCTAGTACTGATGCTAGTCAAAATGAAAATTTAGAGGAACTGGTTAGTACTGAGACTAACCACATTGAAGAACCCAAATCAAGAATTAGTACTGATGCTAGTTCTAATTTAAATGAGATAGAAATAGGGAAAAAGAGAATAGATGATTTACCCGAGACTTATAAACCTAATGTCCTATTCTCTTCAACCCTGGAGGCTGGTTCTTCTTATAAAAATCAAAAGGCATGTAATGAAATATCAATGGAGTTGTTTAAGCATGATCACATTAATTTATCTCTAGAATTAAAACCGCCTTTAGTCACCATTCTAGCACCCATTGAATCAAACTTAACTCCTAAAACTCCATTCATGAGCATTTTAGAAAAATAAATAGGAGAAATTCTTAATAAATATGGGTCTGAGAATGGAATCATAAATTATATCCCTAAAATTAACAAAGATTATATTAATAATGGGATTATAAATTATCTTTCTAAGATTGGCAATCCAAAACCATTGGAATTTGTCAATCCAATATTCGACACAGGATAATGAGCTACATTATGTCTGGCTGAAGACGGTAAACTTAGCACTTGTTGGGAGGCAACCCAATATTTATTTTATATCTAATTTATCTTTTTAGTTTATTTTCTTTTTAGGATAATTTGAATAAGTTGGAGGAAGAGCTCAAATTTTTAAAGGCATGTGCTGGACTAAAAATATACTGAGTTAGGTGTATTCTTTCATATTCTTTATTACACCCTTTATTTTTTTTTCTCCATTGAGGACAATGTCGATTAAGTTGGGGGGAGAGAAAAATAAAAAAATTTTAAAATTTTAAGTCCTCGAAAAAGTTAGTTTTAGTATTTAGATACTTGATTATGCTTAAGAATCGAATAAAACTAAGCATTTTTAAAAAAAAATTGATACACAGATCAGAGAATCTGTGAGATATTGAGGAATTAAGTATTAAGAAAATTCAATAAAGAGTTAAGTCTAGAACATAAAAAAAAAATTTCTTGGAGCATTTCTAATTATTTCTACTAGCATCAAAGAAAAGTCTACTTTTTATAGGCTTGTGTAGTCTGAGAACATAAAATTAAGAAAATTCTTGGAGTTAATTTCTAGAATAATAAAAAAAATTCTCTAGCATTTCTAAGTTTCTAGAAAAGTCTACTCAAATTTTATAGCTTACTTTTTATAGTGAGGTAACTAGGATAACTATACGTTTCTTCATATAAAAATTTATTTTAATAAAATAGTTTCCAAGTACTTCTCACTGAGTAACCGGGCCTCTTTGCCTAAGCAAGCATTGAGTTTCGCATCAAAAGGTGGAAAGGGCAAAGAAGCTCGTTGTAAAGCTAGTCTTAACTCGTAGCCTATTTGATTCGAGCTAGTAAGCCCGAGGGGTATTCTATACCTAGTGCCCTAAAGCCAACTGGTTTGGGAGTCATTGGCCCAAGACTCGCTACATGGATCAAATAGAAAGCTTAAGGAGTTAAGACACTCAATAGTGGTACAACGTTAAAATATATATATATATATATATATTAGTTTTCCACCAAGTAACCGGGTCCCGTTGCCTAAGTAAGCAATGATATTCGCATCAAAAAGTGGGCAATGTGAAAATAAAAATTAATAAATGAAGGATGGAAGTAGCAATACACTTGTCTATATGAAAGTTTAGACAAATCAGAGATAAAAGTGGAATAATTTAGAAAAAGTTCTGAAAAATTTAATGTTCTTTACTTAATTTTTCTATTGATAAGTATTAATACCCCAATGATATGTCTCATTTAAGCTCTACTGAATATCAATGGCCATTTTGAAAATTGCTTAAGTAAAATTCGAAACTCTAAAGTTAAAAGGTATTTAAAACTAAATTCTTTCTTTACTCGAGGACGAGCAAAGCTTAAGTTGGGGGGTGTGATAAGCATCATAAATTCATCAATAAAAGTATTAATTTATTAATTAATTTATATTAATTTTTAAGAATTATTAATCAATATATATATATTTTTTAAAAAATTCATATTTTTATTAATTAAAAAATTAATTAAAAAAATTAAATAAAAATTAATAAAAATTAAAAAATAAAATTTTATTATCAATAGAAAGAGCTCATTTTTTTTGATCACAACAAAATAAATTTTAAGTAAAACGGAGCTAAAATGAAAAGATATGAATTTTTAAAAATATAAAATAAATAAAAATTAAATAAAAAAGAAAATGGCTCAGCCGGCTCCGCAAGCCGAGCCACCAAGCCAAGCCAAGCCATCAAAGCCGACTCAGCCATTGAAGCCATCAGCCGGTCCACGATCCAGGCGTGGACCGCCAGCTAAGCAAAATCCGGCGAATCAGAGCTTGCCACGTGGTGGACCTAGACCCCTAAAGGGTCTATAGAAATTTATCGTGGCTCACAAGGGTAATTTAGTCTTTTTGCTCGATAACAGAGGTGCTGATTGGTTGCGGTGTGCGGTGCGGCCGGTCCACGCGGTCCATGGGAACAGTGATTGCGCGATCGGACGGATGTGGTTGTTTGCGGTCAGGATCGGACGGCTGTGGTTGCTTCCGGATTTTATTCAGCTACAGACATCACGCGGATCACCATTGGATGGCAGCGCTCAATCCAGGCGATGATCTGATGATCTAGAAAGCTCCCGACGGTGATCAAACTCTCAGCCGCATGATTTGCGGCCAAATTTCCTCCATGAAGCGTGATCCAACGGCCAGAATTTAATCCGACCTGATCTGAGTTGATCTACATCCGATTTTGATGATTTTTGGACCATTGGATTTCTATTGAATGGTTGGATTTTATTAGATTTATCAGAATGTATCAGAGCTATTTTGATTCAAATTTTACTCAAATTCTTTTATATTTTGATGATTGCAAAGGCCATTAGTCCCACATTGCCTTTAGAAAAAAATATCCAGCCCTCCTAGCACTATAAAAAAGACCCTAAGGCCTTCCAAGAAATCAATATCTCCGATCAAAAGGTGAAGCTTTGGTACAGTACAGGGCGAAGCCAGGCTATGGGTTAAAGGCTGCTTCAAAGCAATGGGTGCCGAGAAGAAGAGCCAAGCTTCTACACCATCTTTCTGCCAATGCCGATCCAAGATCAGAGATCAGGCTATTTTATTTTTTTA
The DNA here is from genome assembly GCA_006176705.1 of Cocos nucifera. Classification (NCBI taxonomy): domain Eukaryota; kingdom Viridiplantae; phylum Streptophyta; class Magnoliopsida; order Arecales; family Arecaceae; genus Cocos; species Cocos nucifera. The sequence continues at coordinate 80,402 of QRFJ01006769.1, read as the reverse complement.
AATTCTATGTATTTAAATTCTAAAATTTTAATTAATAAATATTTTATTTTTATATTTTAATTTCTTGCTTTTTATTTTTATTGTAATTTAGTTTCTGCATTTTAATTATTACTTTTTATTTTATTGCAAGTAGATGCTAAGATCTAACTAACAGATCTTAGTACCAGGTTTAAATTCCTGCACCTTTTAATTTTCACTTTTTATTTTCCGACTTCACTTTTGATCCCAAAACTCTTCTTTTTTTTCTTTTTCTTTTAAAAATCAAAGATTTCAAATCTAAAAAATACTACATTCCCTGTGGATTCGACCCGACTCACTACTATCTACGCATTTTCAATAATTTTAAGAAGTCGGATTAAACTGATAAACACGGTGTCTTAACGACAACATCGCGTTTCTATCAATCTACATAAAAGAAGTGATATCATTGTGGAATTTTTGGGCTAGGACATCCCAAGTTGTGATAGAACCTATAGGAAGAGAATGAAACCAACTTTTAGCTTTATCCCGTAAAGAGAAAGGAAATAACATTAATCTAATAGCATCATTCGACACCCTATTAATTTTAAAAGTATCATAAAGTTCAAGAAAATTAGAAATATGGGCATTCGGATCATCATGCACGTATCCACTGAATTGGACAGTTGATTGAATCATCTAGATCATCGTCGATTTTATTTCTAAGTTGTTTTCTCGTACAAGCGGCTCCTAATACTCAAAGTTGCATCGGCTATAGATGGTGTGATGTAATCATTTAATGGATGATGTACTAGTCGAATAGCTTCATGCTGTCCCTCGGTCGCCATATTCGATCCTAGATTGATGTCGTTAGGATATTCAATTGCCATGTTTCTTTCTTGATGTAGTCTTCTAATGGTCCTTTCAATTTCTGGATCTAAAGGTAGTATGTTACTATGTCCAGTACGTATCATGCACTGAACAAAATTTTAAAAATAAAGTAAGAATAAAAATTAAAAATAAAATTCTAAAGTAAAGCTAGGATCAAAATTTTAATATTGTTTTAGATACAATTCCCAGCAACGACACCAAAAACTTGATGCATGCTAATCTATAGCTATGGCAAGTGCACCAATCGATCAAGTAATAAAGTAAATGAGTAGAGTATCATCCCTAGAGGATTGAAAAATAAGTACTGAAAACTCTTTCCTATACTTTATTTAGAAGATCGATTTATGAGAATAATAAATTAAAGAATAAAATAAAAAAATAATTAAAAAATAAGGAAATAGAAAGAGTGTAATTATTAGGATTTTAAACTTAAGAGCAATGTATTACTAAGGCAATCGAGTTCACCAACTTAGTCAATACAATATTCAGATTATTAGATTAATTTTATTTCATGTGATGATGGAGTCTCCAAATTTATTCACTATCCTTTGGTCCAAGCATAGCAAAACTATCAATATTTATTAATTATCCTTTGATCCAGGTGTAATTTAAATAAATATTAATGCATTAAATTTTATAAAATCCTCTAATTAAAATATGCTGCATCCAAAGCGCACTAAAATTTCCGCATGCATATGAATTCTAATTTGATTCATAATACAAGATATATAATCAAGAAGCAATAACATAGATGTACTTGGTCCGTAACATCTATATTCATCAGATTAATTAGAAGATGGCCAGTAATCTAAAAGCATTGAGATCAGATTTATATACTCCTCATGAATAAAATTTAAAATTAAAAATAAATCACACTGAATATTGCATCAAAAGAGTGGCTACACCTTAGCCTTAGTAAAAAAAAAATTAGTTCATGATAACAAGTTTAAAAACAAAAAATAGAATAAAAAGCATAAAGAAATTAGACTATTTGATTGCTGAAATTGATTGTCCATCGCTCTTGGTGTAGAAAATTTGGTGAAGAAGAAGAGAAGCTCCTTGATCGATGTCTTGATTGTTGGAAGAAGAAAAGAATATAAAAATTAAAAGTCCTTTCTTTTCTTTCTCTCAAAAATCTCTCTTCTCTTTCTGCCTCTCTCTTCTCTTTCTCTTCTTTTTCTTTTTTTCTCTTCTTTCTTTTTCTTCTTTCTATCTCCTTTTTTTCTTTTTTACTATCTCCCTCCTCTTTTCTTTGGCAACAGTTGGTAGCCCTCCTTTTTATAGGCTAAAAGGTGGATTTTTGGAAGAAATCCTAACTAAATTTGGTCTAAAACTCTTAACATAAGTCAAATTAAGACCCTGGATGAATTCTAACCATTGGATGTTGATCAAATGATCCAAAAATTACTTAAAATTATCTTAAAATCCTAAATCAAGTTAAAATTCATTTGGACCATTGGATCAGTCTTGAAGATCAAATCTGGGCCGTCAGATAGCGCACAGAGAAGCCTCTGATTCTTAGTTTTAAAGTTGGGATGAATCTCAGCCATTGGATCTCGACTAGGAGCTACATCTGTCGTTCGTTAGCGCATGCATTTCGGCCATCCGATCAAATCCCAGTGAAAGGCGCCCATCCGATCAGACAGAATTCCTAAATTGCCCTCTATATACCATACGCGAGTCCGGTGTTGCATGGACCACCACATTCTTCAGTCAATTGGAGCATGCTTCTCCATGTGAAATTTTTGAAATGTCCTTCAAACGGTCCACCATGCACTGCAAAAAATGCTGACGTCAGCTTGGCATCAGCAGGTCGGTCTGCTTCATGCGATCGGACCGGGCGATCTGTTGAGCCAATTTTTTTGAATCGATTTGAACCGGACCGACTTTATTTTTTAAATTTAATTTTGGGTTCGTTTGAAGTCTGTTTTGTCTAAAATTTATTTCATCTAAACTACAAAAATAAGATCTTCATATTGGTGTCCTTCTTTCCTATATAAGATTAACAAAAATATTAATTTTTAAAAAAATAGATTAATTTATTTTATAATTTAATACTTTTATTAGTATATTTTTACCACTTATCATCAATCATGTTAATGGTTGGACATAACCAGACCTTTTTAGTGGAGGCCATAGCCTACTGATTTGGTATTTGGGGCAAAACCTAAATACTAAAAATTATTTGAAGAAATAATTGATTGTGAACCTACTTGTAGATGCACACTGATTAGCTATAGCTTTCCTCAGGCCCGTATATAGTTTATGTGGATTTCAATACCCGCTAAGGAGTTAGTGTAATTCCTCAAATTGGAGGTAGAGGCTATCAATTCATTAAAAATAGTGGGAGAACCTTCAAACTAAAGTCTAAGTCTTTAGGATTAATTAATTCGAGTACTAATAAGATTTCATATTTTTCTTTCAGATAATTAGAATAGCTAGAGTTAGTCTACTCCATTCATTATTGGATAGTGACAAGTATTTAGGACCTAAGAATGAGTCTAGTGTTGATTCTAATAAGGCAGACCCAAAGAGGAATTGTTCTCTTAACCCAAATAGGCTAAGCAGGAGAAATCAACAAGTGGTTGCTAGTCAAGACTGTTATATGATAACATCTTAAAATTTTCTATATATGATACATCTACCTGGATATTAGATACTGGGAGTCCGATTCATATACACAATTTATTGCATGGACTTTAAATTGATAGAAAATTTGGGAATGGTGATAGATTTCTTAATGTTGGGGATGGAAGTCAAGTTCCAGTCCTAGCATTGGGAACTCTTGAACTATTTTTCAAAAATAATAGTATCATTTTAAGTGACTGATACTATTGTCCATCTTTTATGATGAACATAATATCCATCGGGCTTTTGGCCCAAGATGGTTATAGTTTATCAATAAAGGGACATTATTGCGATATCATTATGAATGATGTCACAATAATGCAAGGACAATTAAAAAATGGCAATTATATTCTATCATAGTCTATTAGTGTAATATATACGTTGAATAAACGACCAAAACTAGATAATGTTACTAATGCTTATCTTTAGCACTGTAGGCTTGATCATATATATAAGAATAGGATTAACAAGTGAGTCAAGGAGCGTATCCTTGACATTAATGATTGTGAATCATTGAATACCTATGAGTCCTGTCTTCTTGGTAAGATGACCAAATCACTTTTTACTGAAAAGGGTGAGCGGGTCACTAAGCTTCTAAGTCTAGTACATACTGATGTATGTGGACCTATGAACACATGTGCTAGAGATGGGTTTTATTACTTCATTAGATTTACTGACGACCTATCTAGGTATGGGTATGTCTATCTTATGAAGAATAAATCTGATTCATTTGAAATATTCAAATGATATCGAAATGAGATAGAAAAATAACTTGGAAAGAGTATTAAAACTCTTCGATCTAATCGAGGAGGTGAATACCTTTCCAACGAGTTTCTGACATATCTAGAAGAGAATGAAATTCACTCACAATGGATCCCTCCTGGAACACCACAGCAAAATGGTATATCTGAAAAGAGAAATCAAATTCTGTTGGACATGGTTTGGTCCATGATGGGATTTACAAGTCTGTCGATTTCATTTTAGGGTTATGCACTAGAAACTACCTATTTTATTTTGAATAATATTATGAGCAAGTTTGTTGCAAAGACTCCATATGAGATATGAACTGGGCATAAGTGGACACTCTCACTTTAGGGTTTGGGGATGTCTGGCTTATGTTAAACATTTGCAACTGGAAAAGCTTGGACCTAGGTCCGATATATGCTTGTTCATAGGATATCCCAAGGAAACTAGGGATATTACATCTACTTTGTTGAAGAACAAAAGATGTTTGTCAATAATAGAGCAGTCTTTTTGGAAAAGAAGTTTCTTAGTGAAGGAGCAGCTGCCTCTAAGAACTTAATAAAGTTCGACGGGTGGAAGAACTGACACATTCTAGTGAACCTATAGAACTAGATTTGATAAGATCAAATCTAGAGCCTATTGAAATGGCACCAAGAAGATCCGATAGAGTACTACGTCAATCGGATAGATACCATGATTTCTTAGTCCAGAATGGTGATCCTATCAAACTCAATGAGAACGATGAGGATCCAATCACCGACATGGATGCCATGCAAAGGTCCGACTTCGATATGTAGCTGAAAGTCATGGAATCTGAAATGGAGTCCATGAAGGTCAATAATGTATGGACACTAGTTGATCCACCTAAAGGGATAAAATCCATTGAATGTAAGTAAATTTTTAAAAGAAAATGGGATGCAGATGGAAAGATGGAGATCTATAAAGCCCATCTGGTTGCCAAGGGATATCGTCAGTATTATGGTATTGACTATGATGAGACGTTTTCCCCAGTGGTAATGCTCAAATCTATTCGGATCATGCTTGCCATAGTGGCATACCTAAACTATGAGATCTAACAAATGGATGTGAAAATAGCTTTCCTAAATGGAGAGCTGGATGAAGAAGTGTATATGATACAGTCTGAGGGTTTCACATCCATAGATAAGTTTAAGGTGTGCAGACTTCAAAGATCCATCTATGGATTGAAGCAGGCATCATGAAGTTGGAACATGCATTTTGATAAAGTAATCAGAATGTATGGCTTTGTTAAGAATAGAGAAGAATCTTACATGTATAAATAGGCCAATGGTTCGTTGTTGTATTTCTTGTACTGTATGTTGATGATATTCTCTTAATCGAAAATGACATCCCTGCATTATAGGAAATAAAGGTTTGACTATCATCTCAATTCTTCATGAAGGACTTGGAAGAAGCTTCTTACATCTTAGGGATGAAGATCTATAGTGATAGATCTAAAAAGTTACTAGGATTATCCCTGTTGGTGCAGAAACTAGTTGACGCCGGATTGAACTAGAGTGGAGGAGGATGAGGTCACCATCGATGACTTGCAAAACAATGTCTCATCTGGAGTCGGTGGGGATGGCTCTGGCAGGACCCTCCAATGCTCAAGTTAGCTCTGGCCAACAGAAATGGAGTGCTCAGTGTTGAGTTTGGCAGAGTTTCAAGGAGGAGAGAAGAGTTTTAGAACCTAGCGTAAGCGTATCTGGAGGGTCCTTTTTATAGGCAGAGCTTGTTGTAACTGCCTTGATTAATAATTATCGTAACTGTCCTGATCAATGCCAACCGTTATTGACTTGATAAATGCTGATCGTTATTGACTTGATAAATATCGATCGTTATTGTCATGTAACCGTTTAGTAGTGGGATTGTCTGCAGAAATTCATTAATAGTCTATAAGAAGTTCAGCATTCATAGAAGTTCGGCCACTGAGGAGTTCGGCCACTAGAGGAGTCCGACTTCTATAGAAGTTTGATCACTGAAGGAGTCTACAAGGAGTCTGGCTTTCATAGAAGCCCGATTGCTGGAGGAGTCCACAAGGAGTTCGGCTTCCAAAGAAGCCCGACCGCTGAAGGAGTCCGCAAGGAGTCCAGCTTCTGTAGAAGCCCGACAGCTGGAGGAGTCCGTAAGGAGCTTAGCTTTCATATAAGTTCGATCATTGAAGGAGTCCACAAGGAGTCCGGCTTCCATAGAAGTTCGGCTGCTGGAGGAGTTCACAAGGAGCTCGACCGCTAATGAGTTCGATCACTAAGGAGTTTGGAAGGGGCTCAGCCGCTAAGGAGCTTGGCTAAGGCTCGTCCGCTGAAGCTTGTCCGTGACTACCGATTGCATTATCGGCTGAGCATCTGATTAGACTTCGATGGGAGCAGGGTTTATCCCCAACAATTCCAATCCACATACATTGATACCATGCTGAAGTGGTTCAGCATGAAGAATTTCATGAAGCTATCTCCCAATAGGCCATGGAATTTTGCTCTCGAAGAGGAATTATCCGACAACTCCTCAAGAATGAGAGAGCGTATGAGTAGAATATCATATGCTTCGATAGTGGGTTCTATTATTTACGCCATGATGTGTACGAGACCAGACATGGCATACTCACTAGGAAAAGTGCGCAGATATCAGTCTGACCTAGGTGAGAATCACTGAAAGGTTGTGAAGACAATCTTGAAGTATTTGAGAAATACCAAGGACTAGTGGCTTATCTATGGAGATACTGACTTGAAACTTATGGGACATATTAATTTTAGTTTTTAGTTAGATCATGATGATAGCAAAAATATATTAAATTTTATGTTTATCCTAAATGGTAGAGCGGTCTGCTGGAAGAGTTTCAAGCAACATGTTATAGCCCATTCTGTATGCTAGGCGGAGTATGTTGTGGCATCTGATGCTGTGAAGGAAGCTGTGTGGTTGTGAAAATTCATCGATGAGTTGGAAGTGGCACCCTCCTTAGATGGTCAGGTTCTGCTATACTGTGATAGCATTGGAGCCATAGCTCAAGCAAAGGAGCCAAAGGCACATCAGTGCATCAAATATATTCTACGTCGCTACCACCATGTATGAGAAATCATGGAGCGAAATGATGTCGAGCTTCAGAAGATCGATGGAAAGGAGAACATGGCAGACCCCTTTACTAAAGCTTTAGGAATCAAAGAGTTCGATAATCATAAATGAAAGATGGATATTCGATACTATGCTGAGTGGCTTTAGTCTAAGTGGGAGTTGTTGAAAATTGTATCCTAAGGCCAATCATCTAGGTTATAGATGGTTGAGCTAAATATAATTAAACTTAAATTATTAATAAATAAAATTATTATTTTGGTCTTTTCATCACTTTGTGCATCATTTTGTAATGAACTCTTTTGTGATGAAATCCTTAGGGCAATTTAGACTCAACAAAGGAGGATTTGTCGTTTAGTCCTTAAATTAGTTTGCGATCAAATGATATGCTGTTACTCAAGACAATAACGTATCGAGTGTAGGTCATTATGTGCCATAAGTGTTAGTTGTCCTCTTAACTAAGAAGTATGAAGATACTTTTATGGGATGTAAGTAAAGTATAGGGGTACATTTAACTAAATGTGACCCAATTGTGGAGCTCTCTACTGTCAAGAGTTGCTCGCGAAGGATATGGGTATAAGTGTCCCTTAGATCTGAGACCACCACGGTGACTTGCAAGCAACTCACTATACTTAGATATCAGACTACCTAAATTTCTAATTCAGTGATGGAAGGCTACTGGGTGTAGTCAAGTACTTGTGTAGTCAGTGTGTGTGTCAAGATGGGATTGACCCCTTCAAGTATTGGAGCAAGTGCATCACTATATTTCAATTTAGCAAACCCTCGGTCGGGATGGTCCATATAATGGACACTGAATTTTGAAATACAATATGGATAAATTTTTAGGATTGGCAGTAAACCCTAGATCATCCTTTGAGCATCGAGGTCAACAGGATGAATTATACAGTAACCATATTCCACAGGTTCGTCATTATTGCATTGCGACTTTTCGACCTATCCAAATATCGGGTACCATTGCTAGATTGTCACATCGATTGATATAGAAAATTGATTTCTATGCTACTGGCTTAGGACTTGAACCTATGGGGTCATACACATAAGAAGTTTCTATCTGATCTGAAGGCTGATCATGAGTCCTGATGACCTAGGATGCTATGGTCAAGAGTCCCACTGGACTGGGACTCTATGACCAAGAGTCACACTGGACTGGGACTCTGAGTCCTACTCATTTAGGACTCTCTGATCAAGAGTCCCATTAGTCTGGGACTCTAAGATTGCGAGTTTCATTCATTTAGGATAGTGAATTCAATAGTCCCACTGGATTGGGACTCTTCAAGAGTTTCATGTTGATGGAACTCTGTTACTCGGTAATCTGTTCGATTTAAACTCTGATATTTTTGAAGGATTAATCAGTAATTTGATTGCTGATTAGCTTAATTTGATTCAGCAATGAGGATTTGATCAAATCTGATTGAATTGGATTCTATTGGATTTGATCCAATAAAGTCGTGAGATGACCTAATCGCTATAGGATATTTGATCCTGATTTGATCAGGACCTGGATCTAATTAATTTATAATTTGATTAGAAATTAATTAGATTGGATTAAGCTTAATTTGGTTGGATTTAACCTAGTCTAATTGAATCTAGATTAATTGATTTGGTTGAAACCAATTAGGACCAAGTTAAATAAAGTTTGAATTCAAACTCTCCCATGCGCCCACCATCTTTGACTTTTCCACTCTTGTTCCATGCCCCAAAATTTTTGTATGTAACTTTTCTTATGCCTAAAAGGTTTCTGCATCCCCTCTCTTATCTGCTTTTGACCTGATCCAAGGGTTGGACTGGTTCAAAATTAGTTGAATTTTGAATTCAACATAATTGGTTGAGTAGTTTGAACCCATCCTTATCCTTATCTAATTCCCATTCCCACCAAATATTTTTCACATAAATTTTTGTGCATTTCAGAGAGTGGACGTGCAGAAGGAGAGTCCTTCTGTTAGATATGTGTGCCCTAGAAGCCAAATTGATTGACACTTGTAAAACACTTCTAAGGGCAAAATTATAATTTTAACTATAAATAATTAAATGAATTATTTTCTATCATAATGTATATTTGAAAGTATCTATGATACATCTCTTGAGTTAATGGCAATGATAGTTCATATTTTCAAGAATTGAAAATTTAAGACATGAATTTTCATTATTAACTCATAAAATGCTCTTGACCATAGGATCATCATGAAGATGGTGATTGATCTAGAAGGTTGGTGTACGATCGCTTTTTTAGGATAGATGAGTCTTAAGTCTATGGTGCAGAGACACTGGAGTGAGAGTATAAGTACTCGTTAGAGAATGAGGGCACTGAGCATGACCACCTCGAGTAGTCATAAGGAAGTCTACCTTCTCATCAATGACTGGCTCGAAGCTGTAGTAGTGTGTCTGGTTCTTTGACCTGAGGTGCATCGATAGTTTATCTTGAGGTGTTATAGTTTGACTACACCAGAACTCGATCTCCTAGCCATTTGGAATCCTAAGGTGTATGTTGGCTATAGCATGTTCATTATAGGAATTGGATTGCACCAATAGGGGATCTATCTACCTCGGTAGAAGAGGAGCAATCCTATGATGATCATGAGAATCAAGTCCATAAAGCCCATGGCCATGGTAGAGTGAAATAATAGAAAGAGTTTTTATTAGGGTTTTAACATTGGACTTAAATTGAATGATTAATTCATATAACAGATATTAGGGTTTGACAAGATCATCTTAATCCTAATCCGATCGGGGCTCAAGATAGAGGAATTTAATCACAAAGGAAACTACACTGAGAGGTTCACTTTCAGTTCTGATGGATTGCCACCATATGCTACTAGGTGTAACTGAAGGATTTTGGAAGCAATTAGAATGATTTGGATGATCGATCATACTAGTATTCTGAATCAGAAAAGTTCCGATCCATCGAAAGGTGTTTCGATGATGTTGATGATAGAGATTACGACATATCCCATTACCATATGGAACTGAACCTAACTAGGTCATACAAATAAGGGTTTGGATCTAGATATCATCAATTTGATTAACCCAGTTCAACTGATTTGAATAAGATTCAATTAGGTTCAAGAAAATCATGCTAGCACACGATTGAGCCTAATGTTCTCCTTCAACAATCATTAAAACTTATCTCGACTGAGCCAAATGTGTTTGGGCTCACTCAAAAATCTTTACTTGGTCTGATTAGAGCTTGTTTAGGTTAGAAAAGGGTTGTCTTAATTTATGAAATAAATTTGAGACAATACCTACCATTTTTCATCACCTGCTAAATCTTGTCTTTGGACTTTGGTCAAATGTTCACCTTTGATACTTAGACATTTGCCCATGTGTCATGCACCCATAGGAGAGAACCTTGGCCCTTGTTCTCCTACTAAAATGCAGACAGACAAGGGGCGCATGCCTAGGGAGGCGTGTGCCCCATGAGGATAAGATTTAGAGTCCCATATAGATGGGACTCCAGTTGCTTCAGGGAATCAAACTAGATGGTGCCAAGAAGACTTGTTTGACCTAGTCTTGGCACCATCTAAGGAGAGTTTTGAGGGACTCTAATCTGATTAGATCAGATGATGTCATCCCACCAATCAAATTTAGATTTGATTGCATAAAGGGTCATGATTGGTCGGGATGATGTGGCACTGCATGGCACAGCAGGGTCAATATACCCTATCTGCACCTATAATAAAGAGCTTCTGCCTTTAGCCCATGCTACAAAGCTTTTATCCCTCTTTCTTCATGCCACCCTCTGGTCCTCTTTCTCCTCTCCACGCCCAAGAGGTTTTGGGCATGAGTTAGGTGCGATTCAAGCAAGTAAAAGATGATAGAAAAGAAAGAAGACAGCACTACTGCAAGAGATAATGATTGTTCTTCAAAAGAGTTTCTAAAGACCTTCAAGATTAGATCTAGATCTAATTTTTGAAGAATTAATTAAGAAGGAGAAGATCTCCAAATCCTATCTAAGTGGATACCGTTAGAGGCCAGGCGCTTGCATGGCTACGTCCAGAACCTCAAGCGAACATCGAGATCATCATAGGATAATTGGATTACCCAAAATAAAGGTATAATTAAATTAGATTTAATTTAATTTTTATTTTATTTTATTTTATCAGATCAATAAGATTAAATCTAAAGAGTTTTAGATCTAATTAGGATCTTAGAAAAAAAGTTTTGAAATATCCCTCTTGATCCAATCAGATCTGAACAAATCTGACCCAGAAAATAAGGTTTTTCCCTTCACCTTCTACATGTAAAACTTCTGGGGTGGGCGTTGGGAATGGGATAAGCACTTGCTTGAATTTTGAATTCAAGCAAGTGGTTGAAACAACTTTACCTCCCTCTTCTTATCCAATCTCATGCGGCTTTCCCATGGGTTGCATGCAACTTTTAAAGGATATTTTTTTGTATGTGCATGAGAGAGGAGGGAGGCTACGTAGAGGGATTTTTGAGAGAGAGAAAATCAGGGAAGGGGGGCTTGTCCTATGCATGGAAGGGTCAAATATAGTTCCTGCACTAACTTTTCTCACATGCCTCTTCTCAATTTTTTTCCCCTTATGTCATCCATCTTAAGAGGATCTAAGTAGGTGTATGGTAGAGGAAGAGTCCTTCTTTTCGTGAAAATTTGTTTCATGGAAAAACTCCAAAGAGAGAGGGCGTGAGAGGGTTTCCGACATGTCAAGATTTTTCGGTGAGTGCAAAATCCTAAGGTTGGGACCCTGGGTTCAGATGGAGAGATCGAGTGCTATGAGCATCGGATTGCCACCAAACTTCAGACACCGACTCATCATCCTCCATACTCTATGTTCTAATTTTTTATAGTATCTGAGAAATTAAAAAGAAAGCGATCAATTGGATCGATCACAATCAGCCATCAAAGGCTCTGGTGAGGAGCTAGCACTCCGGTGGAGCTGGTTGGGATCAAGAGCTCCGTGTGGACCAACCGTAGAGGTCTGATGAGTGTGTAGCTACAGCATGATACCACAACTTCTTTTGATGGATTCAGATCATGGAGATCAGCTACCTATGCATAGGTATCGAGTTCTAAACTCATATCGATCAGTAGATTCAATTTGCTAATCGATCATATTTAAATTTTAAATTACATATTAGCATGTCTAGATCCTGAGTAGGATTTAAATTGATTAGATCAATGCATGCAGTAGATTAATATTTGATTAATTTTAATTTTCTCTACTTTAATTCTAAAAATATTTTAAAAATACATGCTAAAAATTCTACTCGATTTCCTTCATATTGGGATACATCTTTTTAGAGAGATAAATGCCATGTCTGAAGGGCACTAGTCCTCTCTTGAAGTTTTCTATGCTGAACCTCTTTAGCACCTCCTCTATGTACATCTTCTATAAGAGACCTAGCATCCTTTTTGATCCATCCCTATAGACTTTAATCCCTAAAATGAAGGATGCTTCTCCTAAGTCTTTCATAGAAAACTTCTTAAACAACCATACTTTGACCTAGGTCAGCATGGGAATGTCATTCCCAATTAGTAGGATGTCATCCACATACAATATGAGGAAGACAATAGTGCTTCCACTTATCTTTTTGAATACACAAGGTTCCTCCTCATTTTTGATGAAATCAAATGATTTGATTAAATCATTGAAATGAGCATTCGAGCTCTAAGATGCTTGCTTAAGTCTACATATGGATCTTTGCAGCTTACAGACCTTGTGATCACCCTCACTAGATGTGAAATTAAGGGATTATTCCTTATAGATATCTTTCTTAAGATATCCATTTCAAAATGTTATTTTGAAGTCCATCTACCATATTTTGTAATCAAAATATGCTGCTATTGCAAGCAACTTGGGGATGGATTTAAGCATGGCTACTGGCGAGAAGGTATCTTGATAGTCAATACTTTCGTACTGACTATACTCTTTCACCACTAGCCTAGTCTTGAATGTCTTTACATTTTTATCTGCACCTATCTTTCTCTTAAAGATTTATTTATACCCAATAGGTACAATACCTTTGGGTGGATCCACCAAGATCCAGACCTGGTTCTAGCACATTAAGTCAATCTTTGATTTCATTGCCTCTAGCCATTTCTTAGAGTCGATATCTAATATTGTCTTGTCATAGGTTTTGAAATCATCACCATGAATCCCATTTTTCATGAGGAATATTTTTTCTACATCTTTTGAAATAGTATCAAAATACCTCTCAAGAGGATGGAAAATTCTATTTGACCTATGAGGTAGAGGAGGTAGTGTATAGATTGACTCAGACTGGCTAGGTTCCTTAGGTTCCTTGGCTCAATGCCACCATCTTGAATAAACTATTTTTCAAAAAAAATAGCAATCGACTCATAATTACATTATGGTCTTTCAAAAGATAGAAGTAATATCCCAATGACTCTTTAGGATATTCAATGAACCAAGCTCTAAGGGACCTAGACTCTAACTTATCCACCTACTATCTTTTGACATGAGCCGGACAATCCCAAATTCTAAGATAACTCAGACTTGATTTTTTACCATGTCATATCTCATACGGAGTGGTAGAAATGGTTTTAGATGAAATCCTACTTCAATAGGTTACTAGTTGTCATTAAACTATATCCCCAAAGAAATTAAGGAAGATTCGTAAAGCTTATCATGGATCGGACCATATCTAATAGAGTCCAATTTCTCCATTCTGAAATCTCATTAAATTGAGGCATTTTAGGTAGAGTTCATTATGAGACTATGCCATTATCCTTGAGATAGTACAAAATTTTTTGAATAAGATATTCACCTTCTTGATCTGATCGAAGAATCTTAATGGGCTTTCCAACTTCATGTCTAAATTTCTTAAACTTTTCAAAGTCTTTAGACTTATGTCACATCAGGTACACATATCTGTACCAAGATAGATCATCAATAAAAATAATAAAGTAGAGAAAGTTATCTCTGGCCGGCATATCGAATGGACTGCATATATCTATATGTACTAGGACAAGTAGGTCTATGGCCCTTCCCCCATGTCTTACAAAGAAAAGCTTAGTCATTTTGCCTTAAAGGCATAACTCACAAATTTGATATGACTCGAAAGTCAACAAACTCATTAGTCTAGATTTCTTCAATTTGTTAATCTTATCTTCAACTATATGACCTAGCTTAAGGTACCATAGATACCTTTCATTTAGGCTATCCCTAGGTCATTTTGATCCTATGGCATTCATGCTTTGCTCGACATTGTACATTGAAACATCTATATGTAACTGATAGAGATCGTTAATTAAGAAACCACTTGCAATTTTATTTCTTTTAAAAAGAATAGTACAATGATCCTTAAAGAAACTAATTATATAATTTTCTTATGCTAAGCATGAAATAGAAATCAAATTCATACTTACAGCAGGCATAAAATTACAATCCCTAAGAACTAGGACATATCCAGATGGTAATCGAAGAGGGTATGATCCAACGGCCATAGCAGTAACTCTTGCTCCATTTTCAACATGCATGATCATCTTGCCTTCTCTCAGCCTCCTGCTATCCTCAAGATCCTACATAGAAGTGCATAAATAAGTATTAAAATTAAAGTCAAGCATCCAACTAGATGCAAAAGAAACTGTGAGGTTAGTCTCAGTGATGAGCATATCTCCAGAAGGTCCTCTTTCCTTCTTGTTCTTCAGACTGGCCAGGTATGCAGGGCAACTCCACTTTTAATGGTCGTCAGAGTTTTAGTGAAAACACTTTTCTTTCTTCGAGGCCTTCTTCTTTGGCTCGTCCTTCCTCTTTTCCTCAGTTTTCTGCTTCTTTGTAGACTTCTTCTTCTTTTCAAAAGACTTCTCTTGAAAGAAGTCTGCTCCACAGCCCTTTGAACTCTTCAAAGTCTGCTTAGCAGTGATTAGCATGTCCATCAATTCATCCAAGGTGCACTAGAGCTTATTCATATGGAAGTTCATGATGAACTGCCCATATGAATCAGTCAAAGATTGTAGGATCACATCAATCTGCAGGTCCTTGCCCATCAAGACATCAAGATTCTCAATATCTTCTAGGTCCTTGATCATTGCCAGTAATGATCTTGGACTGACTGCCCACGGCATTTGGATCTTCTAGGTTCTTGATCATCGCTAGGCAATGATCTTGGACCAACTTCCCATCATGCATTTACATCTTAAAAAGTCTTCTCGAGACTTGATAACCTGCTATGCAACTCTGTTCATCAAACAACTCTTGTAGGTGAGCCAATATTTGGTGTGCAGTCCTAATATCCTCGTGTTGGTACTGTAACTCATTAGATATTGAGCCCAACACATAGCACCTGACCTTATTGTCATTGTCAAACCACTTCTCATGAGATGCTCTCTAATCAATGGTCAAACCGGCTAGAAGAGTGGGAAGTTCTTGGTCCAGTACATAGGACAACTTTTCAAAACTCAAAATAATTTTAAGGTTCCTTAGCCAATTCTTATAATTGGATCTGATCAGTCTATGAGTATCTAAGATTCAGGCAAGGGGATTTGATACCGATATCTTCTTGTAGAGAGTCAAAATTTCTAATTAGATTTATAATTGACTTAACAAATTTATTTAAAAATTTTATTTTTAAATAAATTTAGGCTCTCATTATTTTTTCGACTGAGTCTTCATGATTAATGATTTTTAGTGAGTGGTGTGGTTCCATCGACTGACTCACCACCTCACCTAATAGTTATTGATGATGGGTCAACGATGAGTGGACAACTCTTGCCCAATGTTTCTCCAAATATGGTACATCCAAACTTGGTCTCTAATTCATGAAGCTCACTATGCCTAGAATATTGCTCCACTCCTTAGTTAAATCATGTAGGATCTAGTGTGGTGCTTCCAAGCCTTGGAGGGCCACGAGAGGAGCCAGGGTGTTGGCTCCAAAAGACTAGGATGGGTGTGGTCCTAGGATTAGGACAGGAGTTGTCCTAGGTGAAGATAGCGTGTAGCCCTACATGAACTCAAGTTTCAAGTATGAGAACCTTGAGGGAGGCTTGGTAGGTGCTCCGAAGATCTAGAACACAAGGTAGAGCAAAGAACCAAAGTCAAGAGAAGAATCAGCCAAGATAAGGGGCTGATACTCAAGCTGGCTGGCTCAAATATGTAGTCGAGCTGGCTCGAATGAGACCAAGCCGACTCGGGGTGCAGTCGAATCAGCTATCTCAAGCAGACAGAAGATAGAATTTGGATGATACACAGTCAAGCTAGCTTAACTCCTGATAGAGCTGGCTCGATGGTAGCGAATAGAACTGGACAGGGGTTTTCTGTTTGGGGTCTTAAGGTCTTGTCCAATAAGGTCTTAAGGTGGCTAATACATATATGGGTCGGGTTTAGATCTAGGAGGTGAGAGCATAGGAGACATAGGTGTATATAGGCTCAGTGAGTACTTTTATGTACTGGGTTACCTAGGAGAATTTTTCAGCTGGAGTTTTGGTTTATTAGGATTCATGTGGTATAGCAAAAATTCTAAGGTATATAAATTTAGGTATTGTAATCTTTACAAGAGAGTAGAATTAATATATCTTTTCTTTCTCACTCTCTTCTCTCTTTTCTCTTTGGTTCCAATGCCAAGCCCTAGGTGTCGCCATCAATTTTTTTTTGCTCTTCATCATATTTTGGATTAACTTTCAGGTTTGTGCAAGAGATCGGATCTACGACTATTGTTCCGAGCAGCCATAGGCATAATAATTGCTATCAAATTAGTTTAGATTGTTCCAACACTTGGTAATGGAGCTAGATGATGCCATGGTGATACACTTGGAATTAGAGCCTGATTAAGCATGAAGGAGGAAGAAGATCCAGTTTCAGTAGAGATTAGCAACTAAGTTTGGATCTATGATTTTCTCCAGACTTCGTGGGAATGAAAGTGATCTAAGGGCTACTGTCTATCATCCTTAGTCAAGATAACTTTTAGATCTACTTGTTTACTATTTTTGATTTGGTTTGATCATGGAGAATAGCAGGTTGAAGATAGGATTTGAGAAGTTTGATGGAAAGGATAGTTTCATAATGTGGAAGATTAGGATAGAGGATCTGCTGATTCAGATGAGGCTACATTCGGCCTTGGAGAATAGATCGAAAGAGATGACAGACAAGAAGTGAAAGTCCTTGGAGAAAAGGGCATGTGCTATGATTAGGTTTTGTCTGGTAGATGAGGTGCTGTATGGTGTGTTTGAGGAGAAGACATTCAAGGGTTGGTGGTCGAGGTTACATCAGTTGTACATAGAAAAAAATATGTGCAACAAGTTGGTGCTGAAGAAATAATTGTATAGCCTTCGAATGCAAGAGGGCAAGGATGTTGCAGGACATATTCAGCATTTTGATCAAATGAGGATGGACATGCTCAACATTGTGATGGAGCTTGAAGAGGAGAACAAGAGTTTATTGCTGCTATGTTCGCTACTTGAGAGCTTCTATCCATTGGTAACCACACTGCTATATGGTAAGGAGATACTGGTGTATGAGAAAATCATATCAGTGCTAAGATCCAACGAGCAGCAAAAATGGATGATGAAGAGGGAGATTTTTAGGAGGGTCCCATGGTGTCAAAGAGGCCCAGGCAAGGAAAGAAGAAGGGTCAACGAAGGGGCAGCAAGGGATCCAAGAAGTACTTCAAGTGTGCTGAAGTAGGGCACTTTAAGCGGGAATGTCCACTTTAGAAGAAGTGCAAAGGAGGAGAAAAATCAAATTCCATCATTTTAGTCATTAAAAGTGAAGAGTTGGATGAGCACTTGGTGGTTTCGAAGGAGCCTGTAGGGTGCAGTGTATCCAAGATAGTTTTGGAGGGGTCCATAAAGTATGAAGGGTTCGAAGGAGCAGCGACTGTGTTCAAGGTGTAGTGGCAGGCTCAGCAGTGTAGCATTGAGTGGTTAGTCTTGAGGGACTCAATTACAGAGTCAACTTTTATAGCATTAGAGAGACTTTGGTTGCAGGTGGAGCACCAGGCAGAGGTGGCTTCATTAGTGGAGAGAGTTATGACATGAGTTCAAAGTGAAAGAGTGCTGGAGGATCAATATCCTAGCACCAACATTGAAGATGCATAATTTCAGATGGAGCAGCACATATGGAAGGATAGGCAAAGTTCTGAAGAGACTTTGTCAGCGTATGCAGTGGGCATTAGCATAGGATTGCTGTAGATTCTCCATGAAACTCTAGGATAAATGATGTGGTTGCCAAGCAGAAGGTTGCCTACAACTCCAAGAGTGGTGCATAGGTGCAAGCCAAGGTCTTCAGTGGTGGAGACAGACATCCCAAAAGCCTCAAAGGAAGCTCACAGCTAAAGAAAGATGGTAGTGGCAAGGTGTACACAAGTAGCTATCAAGGCGTGCATCGATAGTGGGATCGTGCAGAAAAATATTGCTAAGTGTGCCAATGCTTGAGCGCACCAAGATGGAGATTGTAGGATCTGGTGTGGTGCTCCCAAGTCTTGAGGGGCCATGGGAGGGCTAGGGTGTTGACTCTGGAAGACAAGGATGGGTGTGGTCCTAGGGCTAGGATAGGAGTTGTCTTAGGATGAAGGCAGCATGTAGCCCTGCACGGACTCAAGGTTCAGGTGTGAGGACCTTAAGGGGGGCTTGGTTGGTGCTCTGAAGATCTGGGACACAAGATGGAGCAAAGAAACAAAACCAAGAGAAGAATCAGCCAAGATAAAAGGCTGACACATAGGCGGACTGGCTCAGATACACAGTTGAGCTGGTTATCTCAAGCAGATAAAAGATAGGGTTTGGGCAATATGCAGTCAAGCCAGCTCAGCTTTTGATAGAGCCAGCTCGACGGTGGCAAATAGAACTAGACTGGAGTTTCTATTTAGGATCTTAAGGCCTGGTCCAATAAGGTCTTAAGATAACTAACACATGTATGGGTCAGATTTAGATCCAGGGGATGAGAACAAGGGAGACATGGGTGTATATGGGCTCAGTGAGTATTTTCATATATTGGATTAGCCTAGGAGAATTTTTCAACTGAAGTTTGGATTTATTAGGGCTTATGTGGTATAGCAGAAATTCTAAGGTATATAAACCCAGGTATTGTAATCTTTACAAAAGAGTGGAATTAATATGCAGCTTTTCTTCCTAACTCTCTTCTCTCTTTTCTCTCTAGTTCCAATGCCAAGCCTTAGGTGCCACCATCAATTTTTTTTGCTCTTCTTCATATTTTTGGATTAACACCCAGGTTCGCGCAAGAGATCAGATCTATGGCTATAGTTTCGACCAGCCATAGGTATAACAATTGGTATCAAATCAGTACCAATTGTTCTAATACTTGGTATCAGAGCTTGGTGACGCCATGGTGATGCACTAACAAGTCAGACCCACCATTTGCATGAACTGAATTCATGATTAAGACCCTCACCATATCCAAAATATTGAGCCCAACCCATCCTTCAATCCGTAGCATCCTATGCCTAATAGATGTGGTTGCATCTTTCTGGTGCAACTGAACCACTATATCCAACCAAGAACAATTAACCTCGGGAAGGGCCCACACATCTACAATGGTAGAAGACCAATGACTTAATATTTTCTTAGAAAGATTTTGATTTAGGTTTCTTATAGTCAACTAGTTATAACGATTATGACTAATCTAGTGGTGTGGGTTAGCTCGAATTGTTAGCCACCTCAAACCAAAACTAGGAGGCATATGTCATTAACTTGTCGTAAACTCATTCAGGTCGAGTAGCTGCCAATTAAAGACCACCAATCATATCTACCAAACTTACCTTAGACACTAACTTGTCTGATCAGAATTGATCAGGTTAGCCTACAATCTAGGCTCGAATCATGGAGCCAAATCAGGTCTTAAATGAAGGAAATCCTGATTTCCCGATCCAGGTTCGTTCAGATCTTATCAGATCAAAAGATATATTTCAAAAATTTTTCTCTTGATTTCAATCAGATCTTGATATATTTTAGATCTGATTCTTATTATTTTAATAAAATAAAATTAAAAGATAAATTAAATCAAATTTAATTTACCTGACCTGGGTAATCCTATTATCCTGTTGATGATCCTGTTTGCAGCGAAAGGTTCTGGATCTTAGCCACGCAAGCGCCTGGCCTCTACCGATATCCACTCGGGTTGGATCTGGAGATCCTCTTCTTCTCTATCATGCCTCCAAAAATCAGATCTGGATCTGATCTGGAGGATCTTCAAAACTCCTTTTGAAGATCTGCAGTCGTCCTTTGCAGCAGTGCAGCCTTCTTGCTTTTGATCGCCTTTCTTTGATCTGAATCGCACCAACCAAGGTCCAAAACTCCTTTTGGATGTGGAGAGCAAGGGGAGAAGGTGGTTTGGCATGGAGAGGGAGGGGAGAGGCAGCCTTGGGGCGTGGGAAAACTATGATCTCATCATCTTCTTTTTTTAATCTGAGTTGGGTCCAGGGTCTTATTTATAGACTAGCTGTGATCCAACTCCTCTTCTTCCCAACCAATCACAACCCTTTGTGAAATCAGATCTAAATCTGATTGGTGGGAATAGAGTCCCCTGGATTCCTCCTTAGAGGGTGCCTAAGACCAGTCAAAGTTGGTTCTTAGAAGAACTCTAATTGGAATCCAAAAAGGAGATGGAGTCCTTGTCCAACAAGGACTCCTAGGCGCCTCCAACTTGGGCACACGCCTAGGGTGGCGTGCGCCCTTCTCCTTGCCAGGTTCTGGCAGGGGGACAGGCCCCCACCAGCTCTCCAATAGGTGCATGACATGTGGTCAAAAGTCAAAGTGTCAATGGTCAACATTTGACCAGTCAAAGGTAGACTTTTGACCAAAGTCAAAGAACAAGAAATGGCAGGTGACCAAAAATGGCAGGTAATGTCTTACAAAATAAGACAACCTTTTCTGACTTGGACAACCTCCAGTCAGACCATATGAAGGCCTCTGATTGAGCACAAACTCCTTTGGCTCAGTCAGGACAACTTATTTATGATAGTAAAAGAAGAACGTTAGGTTCAATCGAGTGCTAGCACGATTTTCTTGAACCTAATTGAATCTCATTCAGATCAATTGAACTAGATCAGTTCAATTGATGATCACCAGATTCAAACCCTTGTTTGTGTGACCCAGTTAGGTTCAGTTCTGTATGGTAATGGGATATGTCATGATCTCTATCATCGACATCATCGAAACTCCTTTCGATGGATCAGAACTCTTCTGATTCGAACAGCTAGAATGATCGATCATCTAAATCATTCTAATTGCTCCCAAAATCCACCAGTGACACCTAGCAGTATATGGTGGCAACCCATCAGAGCTGAATGCGAACCTCTTGGTGTAGCTACCTGTGTGATTAAGTTCTTCTATCTTGAGCCCCGATCAGATTAGGGTTAAGGTGAACTCGTCAAACCCTAGTCTCTGTCATATGATGTAATCATTCGATTCGAGTCCAATGTGAAAATCTAAATAGAAACTCTTTCTATTATTTCACTCTGCCATGGCCATGGGCTTCTGGACTTGATTCTCATGATCATCATAGGGCTGCTCCTCTACCACCGAGGTAGATAGATTCCATCTTGATGCAATCCAGTTCCTACAATGAACATGCTATAGCCAACATACACCTCAGGGTTCCATATGGCTAGGAGACCGAGTAATGGTGTAGTCAAACTATAACACCCTCAAGGTGAACTGCCGATGCATCTCAGGTCAAAGAACCAGACACACTACTGCAGCATCGAGTCAGTCATTGACGAGAAGGTAGACTCCCTAATGACTACTCGAGGTGGTCACGCTCAGTGCCCTCGTTCTCTAACGAGTACCTGTATTCTCGCTCCGATGTCTTCACACCGTAGACTCAAGACTCATCTACTAAAGAGAAGCGATTGTACACCAACCTTCCAGATCAATCACTATCCTCATGACGATCCTATGGTCGGGAGCAATTTATGAGTTAACAATGATTATTCATGTCTTAAATTTTCAACTCTTGAAAATATGAATTATCATTACCATTAACTCAAAGGATGTATCACAGACACTAAATACACATATGTGATAGAAAATAACCCATTTATTACTTTTAGTCAAAATTACAATTTTGTCCCTAGAAGTGTATTACAAATGTCAGCCAATTCTGGCTTCTAGGGCACATATATCTAACATTAAAGTGGTCGACAATATGTAACTATGAGTCGGCCTTGACCAAGACTTATATCTAATGAGCTTGTCAAATCTAAGCACTCTTGATCCCACCTAACCAACTCTTGATTCGATTTGATCAACTGTTAGACCTAATCATGCTATCCATACCCAAACTAATATTTTATGAAGGTATCTTAGATCTGAAAATTCTTAATATTTAGACCTAATTAATTTTATAAACTTAATTCTTAATTAATTCCAAGGGTTCATAAAATAAAACATGCATCAAAGATCCTAGGATTTTGGATCTAGGATTTTACAGAAAAGTAAGTTTTTAATTTCTGATTAAGGGCAAACACGCAGCACCCCTACACACCATAAGAGCACCCCATCAAATGAAAATTGAGGGCCTCTAAACCCTTCCTACTCTTATGACTGGATGGCCAAGGGGAATGCCTTAATTAGAAACATAAACTATACTATAAAATAGTTAGATCTAATACATATATCTCGTATATGATTAAAGATCTAAACTATGCATGCTTTGCATATATCATATATATCAATTTTAAACATGTATGTCATGCTTCCAGATCAGATTATATCTCATATAATCTTCAAAAAATTAAATGAACATTTCATAAAAATTTAGATCTATACAATCATGACGTAAAACTACATATCTAGACTAGACATGCATTGCATATATCATATATATGAAGATTTTAAAATGCATGTTTTGATTTCAGATTTCATTACATCTCATGTAATATCTAAAAATCAAATGATCAGATCATAAAAATATATATATAATTTTAGATCTAATCTAATCATGATCTGGAACTATAAACGCAGCTCTGATACCAGTTGAAGAAAATCGCTATTCCTAGGCCGCAAAATCGATCTAATTGAATCAGATCTGAAGTAGAATTTTTTTAAAAAAAAATTATGATCTGATTAGATCTAAAAGTTTTTAAATCTGATTAGATTGATCTGATAGCAAAAATAAAAATTAAAATTAAATCAGTAATATCTAATGTTACTTAATTGGGTAAATAGTTTATCTTGCAATGATGATCTATTAGTGATCCAAGATTCTGACTTGAGCCATGCATGTGCCTAGCCTCTACTAGAGTTCACTTGGGTTGGATTTGAAGTTCTCCTCCTTCTGGATCTAATCTCAAAATATCAAATCTAATATAAATCTATAGCACCTCAGATCTAATCTTCGGCAGTACTGTTTCCATCTCATGAACAAGATCGTCTCGACTTGTTCTTCACAGCAATAGGATCTCAATCTTTCCTTACCGAATCACCCAACTCCTTGGGCATGGAGAACAGGAAGAGGAGGGAGAGGTGGTGCAGAGATGGAGGCACTAGCAGAGTGGTGGCATGGAAGTACAAAGATGATGAAACCCTAAGCGCAGCAACCTATTTATAAGCCTAGGCACCACCCTGGAGCACTAAGACTTTAAGCAACTTGTTTGCTTAAAGCACAAGGACACCAATGAATTTCCCACGCCATCTCTAAATTTTTTACCTATTTTTGTTGCACAAAAATTAGGAGAAGATGCACCACATGTTTGGATAAGGAGAAGGGTTTTGCTCATGAGGTTTATCACCTTAGAGTTTGAACTTATTCAAACTCTTCCTCCCTATCCACTATTATGGCGTGCGCTCACAAATTCCACGCAAATCAACTTGGGGCATGTGTACCTAGAAATTCTCTAGGGGCACATGCCCCTCTCCCTCAATTCCTGCAAAACCAAGTCAAATTAATCCCTCATCTTGTTCCCATCTCATGGGATTAAGACAAGCCCTGAATTGATCAGGACAAGCCTTGATTTGACCAAGACAAGCTTTGATTTGACCAAGACTAGGTCCAGTCAGACTAGGACAAACCTATACAAGATTTTTAAATAAGCCAAATCTAATTTGACACAGTCAAGATGATCAGAAAGTCGATAAAAGGAGAAAGTCAGGTCTAATCATTTTCTAGCATGACTTTCTTGAACCTGATTGGATCTAATCCAAATCAATCAAACTAGGTTAGCCCAATTAATGATATCTAGATCCAAATCCTTATTTGTGTGACTCAGTTAGGTTTAGTTCTATATGATAATGGGATATATCATGATCTCCATCATCGACATCATTAAAATACCTTTCGATGGACCAGAACTCTTCTAATTCTCCTAATTATAATTGTCGATCATCCAGACAATTCTAATTGATGTCAAAATTCACTAGTGATATCTAACAATATATGATGGCAACCCATCAGAATCGGATACAAACCTTTTGGTGCAGCCAACTATGTGATTGGATTCTTCTATCATGAGCCTCAATATGATCTAGGTCAGGGTGAACTCGTCAGACACTACACCTATTATATAAATAAATCATTCGATTCGAGTTTGATGTGAAATCCTAATAGAAACTTCTTTCTATTATTTAATACTATCATAGCTATGGGCTTAAGGACTCGATCTCATGATCATCATATGACTATTCCTCCTCTACCGAGATTGATAGATCCTCTATTGGTGCAATCCAATTCCAACAATGAATATGCTATAGCCAACATACACCTCAGGATTATGAATGGCTAAGAGATCGAGTTATGGTGTAGTCAAATTATGATACACTCAAGATGAATTGTCGATCCACCTCATGTCAAACAACCAGATACATGACTGTAACATCAAGCTAGTTATCGATGAGAAGGTAGACTTTCTTATGACCGCTCGAGGTGGTCACACTCAGTGCCCTTGTTCTTAACAATTATCTATCGCTCCGATGTCTCCACACCATAGATTCAAGATTCATCTACCTTAAGAAAGTGATTGTAGACCGATCTTTTGGATCGATCACTATCCTCGTGATGATCCTATAATCGAAAGTAGTTTATGAGTTAATTATGATAATACATGACTTAAATTCACAACTCTTGAGAATATGTGTTATTATGCTCGTTAACTCAATGGATGTATCACAAATACTTTAAATACATAACATGATAGAAAATAATTTTTTTATTAATTTTTAATTAAAATTATAAAAATATTCTTAAAACGTATCTTATAAGTGTCACCCAATCTAATTTTTAGGGCATATATCTAGCATGGTGGTCTCTCTCTATCATATTATCATACAGTCATTCCTGATCGTCGAAATCAAACTTTATCAATCGACATAGCTAGAGCTACTAGATCGAAATGGCCTTTTATAATGATACTGTAATAATAATTATTTAAATAATGAATGGTGAAGATGAGCTTTAAATTTTAAAATTATATCATATTCAAAAAGAATATAAAAAATTATATTTGATTGCAAAATATATTTATGACTAATTTTTTGATTGTAAAATATAAAAAAATTTATGACCAAAAAATCAGTCATAAAATACTCAAATTATTTTAAAATTTATAAAATATTTTTATCATAAATAATCTATAATTTTTTTAAAAAATTTTTAATTTTTCATTGATTATTTGCAATGCAAATTTTTCGTCATAAATAAATAAGTATTTGTGATGCAAAATTTATTTCCATCATAAATACATAAGTATTTGCAATGAAACATTTCCATCATAAATAATTTATAATTTTTTTTTTAAAGTTTTAATTTTTCATTGATTATATGCTATAAAAGTATTTCATAATAAATAATTAAATATTTATGATCCAAAATTTATTTTCATCATAAATATATAGGTATTTGCAATGAAACATTTCCATTGCAAATAATCGACCATTTATTTTTTTTATTTTTTGATTTTTTATTGATTATTTATGATGAAAATGTTTCATTATAAATAATTAAGTATTTATGATATAATATTTATTTTCATCATAATACTTATTTATTTGCGATGTACATTTTCATTGAAAATAACCTAACCTTTATTTTTTAAACAAAATTTGATTTTTCATCGATTATTTATGATCAAAATTTTTAGTCATAAATAATTAAGTATATATGATGTAAAATTTATTTTTATCATAAATAATTATTTATTTATGAAAAAATATTTCTATTATAAATAATGACATTTAATTTTTTTAATTATTCATTTTATTTAATTTTTTATGATGAAAATATTTTACTATAAATAATTAAGTATTTATGGTGTAAAATTTATTTCCATCATAAATACTTATTTATTTGTGACCAAGCATTTTCGTCATAAAATAATCTACCATTTATTTTTTAAAAAACTTTTAATTTTTAGTTGATTATTTGGAATGAAAATGTTTTGTTGCAAATAATTAAGTATTTATGATAGAAATAAATTTTGCATCATAAATACTTATTTATTTATGATAAAACATTATCATCATAAATAATCTACTATTTATTTTCTTTAATTTTTTATTTATAGTCTATTATTTATAATGAAGATATTTTATCATAAATAATTAAGTATTTGCAATGCAAAACTTATTTTCATTTTAAATACTTATTTATTTATGATGAAAATATTTTAATCATAAATAATCTACCATTTATTTTTTATAATTTTTGATTTTTTGTTGATTATTTGTAATGAAAGTTTTTAGTCATAAATAATTAAGTAGTTGCAATGCAAAATTTATTTCCATTGTAAATACTTATTTATTTTCAATGAAATATTTTTATCGCAAATAATCTTTCATTTATTTTTTTATCTTTTAATTTTTAGTCAATTTTTGCAATGTAAATATTTCATCACAAATAAGTAAGTACTTACAATGAAAATAAATTTTGCATCACAACTACTTAATTATTTATGATGAAAAAATTTATCATCATAAATAATATGTTATTTACAATTAAAATATTTTTCTATCATAAATAGGATTATTTTTGATGAAAATATTTTTATTGTAAATAATTTCATCACAAAAATCCTGATTTCTTATAATATGGCAATCCGTTGGCTCAAGAAATGCATTAGCTCAAGAATGAAATAT
Organism: Cocos nucifera; assembly: GCA_006176705.1. Classification (NCBI taxonomy): domain Eukaryota; kingdom Viridiplantae; phylum Streptophyta; class Magnoliopsida; order Arecales; family Arecaceae; genus Cocos; species Cocos nucifera. The sequence goes on along the minus strand of QRFJ01006769.1, from coordinate 53,080 downwards.
AGAAGATGGCAATAGTTTGGAGATGATACAGCAAATCCTTCAAGCTATAACCACTCCACATTCATCATTGGCACTGTTGGAGATAAACCCCGCTTCCGTCAAAGTTCAATCTGATGCTTAGCCTAATGTAACTGATAATCATGAAAGAACATTGATTGAAAATTCTTCCACCAGTAGCCGAACTCCTTCCAAACTTCTTCTTCAGTTGGATTCCTCCAGAAGCCAAACTCCTTTCGGACTTCTCCTTCGATCGGATTCTTCTAGGAGCCAAACTCCTTTCGGACTTCTCTTTCAGTCAAATTTCTTCAGGAGCTGAACTCCTTCCGGACTTCTCCTTCAGTTGGATTCCTCGAGGAACCGAACTTCTTTTGGACTTCTCGATTAGTCAAACTCCATTCGAATTTCTTCAGTGGATTACTTCTAGATTTTAAGTAGTATTCCTTTCAGATGATCCCCTTTAGCCATATTCTCTTTAGGAGTTCGAACTTCTCTGAAATTGATAAATGTCAAAGCTCTTCACCAACCAATGCATGCTTCCTCCAGACTTCGACTATTAAATCTCAAGGAATGGACACATCACGACAACGGACACCTCTCTTCATAACAAACTCCATATGGCCCCGAGTGGCCCACTATCGAATAATTACAACTATCATTTATTAGTCTATTATAGGCGACCCCACTATCAGATGGTTATGACTGTCATTATCAGTTTGTTATGGGCGACACCTCTCTCCATAATAAATTCCACATGGCTTCGAGCGGCCCACGATCGGACAATTATGAGTGTCATCTATCAGTCTGCTCCAGGCTCCATCTATAAAAAGGGACCCTCTAGATATATTTTCTCTAAGCTCTCTTCTTCTTTCCAAAACTCTGCTGAATTCTCTTTTAAGCACTCCATTTCTATTGACCAGAAGTGCTGACTTGATTGTTAGAGCCACCACCAGCGACTCTGGAGGGGATTTTGTTTTGCAGGTCACTGACAGCGACCTCTTCTTCCTCAACTCTAGCTAAATTCAGCGTCAACCAGATTCTGCACTAACAGGATTGGCGCTAGAGGAAGGGCACTCTATTTCTGAGGTACCCTTATTCTTAAAGAAATGCTCAGTCAATCCTGTGGATCTTCTTCTTCAAGGTTCATCTCCATCCTCTCCCTCAATCTCAAAAAATGCCTTCAAAGAAGGTGACTATTTGAAGATCTACTGCTTCTGCCACTAGATCTGAGCTAGATCCATCCATTCTTGCTCCATCGCTTGCACTTCAACCTCCTCCTCCACCGACGGCCATGGTAGATCCGGAGCGATTTAACCTGCTGATGCAGCAGATTTAGGGCTTCACCAAAATGGTGCAGACCATGCGGTAGCCCCCGATGGTGGTTTCACCAGAAAACCCATCATTAAGATGTTAAGAACCGATTCCAAGGATGAGCACTTGGGCTAGCATACCCATCACCCATGAAAAGAGGAAATAGAGAGCAAAAGATCCTTGTTCGGACCTTGATTCTTCTTTGGAAGAGACCTTCCCCATCTACAGCTGGAAGCCTTCCAAGATCTACAATCGAGATGACGTCCTCAATCAGAAACTATGAAAGATGGACTGACGGATTAAGAAACTCCACCACATTGCCCCAGCTCATCATGACGATATCAACACCGATCCCTCTTTCTCTCTCTAAATTATGTAAGAGCCCATTCCGTCAAACTTCAAGCTTCCTTAATTTGAAAGCTATGATGAAACCTCTGATCCAGTCAATCATTTGAAGGCCTTCCGAATTATGATACTGCTCCATGGCACATCAGACGCCATCTTATACCAAGCTTTTCCATCTACCTTAAAGAAAGTAGCAAGAAATCGATACTCGACATTGAAGTCGGATACAATCTTCTCCTTTGACCAGATGAGCCATTAGTTTGTGATTCACTTTGTCAGTAGCTAACATCTGCATCGAGGTTCGGATTTTCTGATGAATATCATGTAAAAGGAGGAGGAATCTATCTGGGCTTACGTCATCTGATTTAATGCTGCTGCATTAGAGGTCCAGAATCTGAACCAGTCTGTTGCAATGGCCGCACTTAAGGGTAGCCTTCAGAAGAATGATTTGCTATTCTTCCTAGAGAAGAAGTATCCCAGGGACTTTGGTGATTTGCTAGCTCAAGCTGAAGGATATGCCCGAGCGAAAGAAGCCTTCAAGTGGAAGGTGAGGAAGCCACAGGAGAGTGGTGGGTGGGCGAGTCTAATAGATCCGCTGTTGATGGAGGGCTGAATGAAGTTCGACCATGCTCACGGACTCCCTCCGAGTGCAAGCAAGTCCAAACTCTTTCTCGAGCTTGTCGTCAAAGAAGCCCCGACAGAATGCTGCGAAGAAGTCTCCCCCAGAAGGTTCCATAACTATGCTCCTCTTAATGCTCCTAAAACTCAAGTTCTAATGAAAATTGAGAATCAGCTACCAAGCTTAGAAGAATTACGATCTCCCCCAAATAAGCGCAATCAAAGTAAGTACTATTTGTATCATCATGATCACGGCTATGATACTGAAGAATGCATTCAGCTCCAAGATGAAATCGAGGAGCTCATCAGGAGAGATCGATTTGGTCGATTCCTTAGATGCTGATCTGAAGCAAGAGAAGATCAGCCAAGGGCACTACCACAGCCAGAATCGTTAATAAGGGAGAAACAACGAGGAGATCGGTTGCCTCCCAGCATCATCAACACTATCTCTGGGGGACTTAGTACTTCGATAAGCCACCATCTCTCAGCCTCGAAATTAGGAAAAGCTTACCCCAAATTGAAAAGGCCCGTATGAAATAGAGGAGGTCGTCCGGCCCAAAACTTATCGTCTGAAAGAGCTCGAAGGATCAATGCTCCCACGATCTTGAAATTCAGAAAAACTGAGAATGTACTACTAGGAATTTTCCATCAATAAAACTCCTCCATCTCAAGATTATTGTTTCTTGGTGCAAAAACTATGTGATGACAGAAAAGAAGCAATCAAAAGTGGCCATGTTAGAAATAGATGGAGAACCTCATCCTAACATGAGCAAGTCGAAGACCTCCAATTGTTTAAGACAGGAGGAGAATCTCATCCTAACATAAGCAAACTCGAAGGCCTCGTTCATTTTAGATGAGGTGAGGGGAGGGGCCCTAACAATAGCTCTAATATACCCCAATAGCCCATTCAATAGAAGATAGAATCTTCTTCAACCTCAATAGGAGACAAGGTTTCCTACAACCTTGGCTGAAGATAAGATCTCCTCCGAGCTTCAACATCAATAGGAGATAAGATCTCCTACAACCTTGGTTGGAGATAAGATCTCCCCCGAGCTTCAAGTTCAACAGAAGATAAGATCTCCTACAACCTCAACTGGAGATAAGATCTTTCCTGAGCTTCAACAGAAAATGGAATCTCCTTCAACCTCAATAGGAGATAAGATCTCCTACAACCTTGACTGGAGATAAGATCTTTTTGGAGCTTTGACTTCAAAAGAAGATAAGATCTCCTACAACCTCGGCTGGAGATAAGATCTTCCTAGAGCTTTAACCTTAATAAAAGATAAGATCTCCTACAACCTTGGTTGGAGATAAGATATCCTTTGAGCTTTAACTTCAACAAGAGATAAGATCTCCTACAACCTTGGCTGGAGATAAGATCTCCTCCGAGCTTCAATCTTAACCAAAGATAAGATCTCCCCCAAGCTTCAACCTCAATCGAAGATAAGATCTCCTCCGAGCTTCAACTTTGAAAGAAGATAAGATCTTTCTCAACCTCCATGGGAGACAAGATTTCTTTCGAGCTTCAACCTCGGCTGGAGATAAGATCTCCCCCGAACTTCAACTTTAATAGGAGATAAGATCTCCTACAACCTCGACTGGAGATAAGATCTCCTCCGAGCTTCAACTTCAAAAGAAGATAAGATCTCCTACAACCTCAACTGGAGATAAGATCTTTCCGGAGCTTCAACTTCAATAGGAGATAAGATCTTCTACAATCTCGACTGGAGATAAGATCTTCTTCGAGCTTCAACTTCAACAGAAGATAAGATCTTTTACAACCTCAGCTAGAGATAAGTGTTGGATTTGGTGTACAGGGCGGAAGCATGGATTTCAAAGAAAAAACATGAAATCAAATAAACCAAACCCAAACCCAAAGACCACCTTATTAGCAATTAAAACATATAACATGCATTTGAAACATAAAAGAAAGTATTAGAATATACCTCTTATCGCTAAACCCTAAATTGACCCTGATCATCGGTAGCAGTCCGTCAGGGTTTCCATCAGGTGCCCATGTGTTCACCCTCCAACGTTGATCCACATAGAGACTTGATCAAGACACCAGCACCTTTGATTTATGTAATTAAAGTTCTAATAATAAGAACTTTAATTAAAAGGGCAAGACCTTCTTTAGCCTTTATGTCACCTTCCTTGCCTCTCCTTATCTATCTTTCTTTTTCTTTTGTCTTCTTAATTTTCCTTCCTAATCTCTTAGTCTTAAGATGACTTCTTGTCCTTATAATGACAAGGTCTAGACAAGAGAAAGGAAGAAAGAAAATTGGACAAAAAGAAACTCTTGTAAGAAAGAAAAGATAATGTTCACACACCCGGACTCAAGGTGTGCACCCCTATTTATAATGTACGTAAGGGTGCCATCTAAAAAACTCACGCCCTTTCCTCATCAAAATCTCATGCCCCATCAGCCAATCTCATGCCTCATCAGTAAAAATGAGATATAGACTTAGTCCAAGAGGTGCCTTAAAGCAGAAGGACTCTTCGGACTAATTCTACGTAAGTTTTCTATGAAGAGTTGCAATGCTTCATCTTTGGCGCCACCCTTTTCATCCATTAGATCATGAAACAAATGGCCATCCAATGGCTCTAAAAAGGGATGCCCATTCAGCAAGAAGGCATGGAGATAAACTTTGAATAGTCAAAGTCCCAAGAGACTTTGACTTAGTCCAAGAGACGTCAAGGAGGAGTAGGCGGCAATGGAGTCTTGGGCGGCAAGGGGGCTTGGGCGACAAAACATCCTTGGGCAAAAAAATTTAAAAGGAAAAAAGAAGTATTTCATCTACGTAGAAGGACTCTTCTACACCCCATATCTGATGTCCATGCCAATTAAAAATATTTACGTGACATAACAATATGGAAAAAGTCAAAGAAGGTAGGCGCCAATCTTATTCCATGCGCCAAAGAGTCCTTTGCGCATGAAAGACTTTCCCATGCACGCAAGAGAGAGACTCTCTGGCATGTGGGATGCAGGTATGTGGTGCACCCAATCTGAAGCCCAATCAATCTAGGTTAATCCAACTCAAGACCAAATCCTATTTGGCTCAAATCGGATCTTAATTAGCCCAAATCGGAAGCCTGATTCGAATCCAATTCGAAATCCAGGTGCTAGGGTTTGCTACATGTGCTAGCATATTCATCTTGCAAACATGGTCTAATCCTAATTAGACCCTTAATCAATTCTCTTTGTGTGTGACCCATTGGGTTCCACATCTAACCAGCAGTGAGTCTGGGTGTGATTTGACCTAATCTGGTTAGAACTCAACCAAACCGATTTAGGTCAAAACTAGCCAACCCAATTTGACTTAATTTAGAACACTTTCTAATTTAATGATCAAATTAAAATTTTAATTTGATCAAACCCACAAGACATGATTGATGTCTAGCAACGTATCATGACTATCCGAAAGATGTAAAATTTTGATGAAAATACCAAAAATATCCTTCAGTGAAAATTACCATGCAACTAGATCCTTCGATCTTCCTGCATCCTGAATATGACTCTGGGTATGAAAATATGTCAATCCCAATATCATATTCATTTTTCTCTTTCAATCTTATGATGATGATTCATTTAATGAAATATTAGAAACCATTTCTAATTTTTCATCATGCTTTGATCAAAGTCTTCCTGAATCATTCATTTGTTTGAAGCAAGGTAGGATGCTATTTCCTCTTACCAGGAGAGATCGATTCCATGTTAACCTACTCACAATCTTCATATATATAATCTACCATATCCAGATCATCCCATACATAACTAAGTCATGAATGAGTATGAACCAAAATATGGATTTATATATATAAGATTCTATGGTAGTTTCAGGTCAAAGGATTACATGCACAAATTCCACTATGAGAACCATCTATTGACATGTAGATAAGACTCCATTAGATATTCTCAATTTGGATCAATTCAGTGAACTCATTCTCTAATGAGCACCCACATTCTTGTATTAGTGTCATACACAAGTTATTGTGAGATCAATCACCCTCTTCAATCGAGCATACAAAGAATGTGCTAGTCTTACCGAAAAACATTGATCCCTAACTCAATGTCCCATCGACTAGGAATATTTAAATTAGGATTTTAAGATTTTAGGTCTCACTAGTATGATCTCATCATAATCCTAAAATCATAGCCCTAATTTATAGAGTTCATCATAATCTTAAATAAATAATAAGACACTGCATATGATGAAATAAAATGCCTTTATTTATTAAAAATGTCATTACATGAGTCTGGAAGACAAAGAACATCCCAAAAATAAATTGGCTTGAGGGCATATTCCTTTCAATCTCCCACTTGCACTAAAGCCAATCGCCCTTATATTTTAATCCCATACAATCAAGGTGGCGATCAAACAGTTGCAGTGGTAAAGCCTTAGTGAATGGGTCTGCTATGTTGTTCTTTGTATCCACTCATTCTATGACCACATCTTGTCTTTCAATAATTTCTCGAATGAGATGGAAGCATCTCAGAATGTGTTTGGATTTATGATGAGACCTTGGTTCCTTTGCTTGAGCTACAGCTCCAGTATTATCATAGTAAAGTGGTACTGGATTCTCAATTTTAGGAATAACACCTAATTCAGTGATGAACTTCTTCATCCAGACAGCTTCCTTGGTGGCTTCACTTACAGCTATGTATTCTGCTTCAGTGGTTGAGTCAGCAACAGTTGGCTGCTTAGTACTCTTCCAACTCACTGCTCCACCATTCAGAGTAAAGACATACCCTGAAATGGATTTGCTATCATCTGGGTCTGATTGAAAACTAGAATCAGAATATGCTTCTAATTTAAGATCAGAACCTCCATATACTAGAAAAATATCTTTAGTCCTTCTCAAGTACTTAAGAATATTTTTCACAGCTTTCCAATGATCCTCTCCTGGATCAGCTTGAAATCTACTTGCAATGCCTAAAGCATAAGCAACATCAGGCCTTGTACATAACATGGCATACATTATTGATCCAACAGCCGAAGCATAAGGAATAGAACTCATTCTATTTCTCTCTTCAGGTGTCTTAGGAGACATCTTTTTAGAGAGATGTATGCCTTGACTCATGGGTAAATAACCTCTTTTACTCCCATCCATACTGAATCTTTTCAGTATTAAGTCAATGTACCTTGATTGGGACAAGCCTAGCATCCTCTTAGATCTATCTCTATAGATCTTTATTCCTAGTATATAGGATGCTTCTCCCAAATCTTTCATGGAAAACTTATTTGATAGCCATAATTTGACTGATTGTAACATTGGGATATCATTCCCAATGAGGAGTATGTCATCTACATACAGAACCAAGAAGACTATGGTTCTCCCACTAGTTTTCTTGTACACACATGGTTCATCAACATTCTTGATAAAACCAAACTCTTTTACTGTTTCATCAAAATGGATGTTCCAACTCCTTGATGCTTGCTTTAATCCATAAATGGATCTCTTAAGCTTGCATACCTAATTTGGTCTCTCATTTGACTCAAATCCCTTCTGGCTGTGACATATAGACCTTCCTCCTCAAGGAAACCATTAAGGAAGGCAGTCTTTACATCCATTTGCCATATTTCATAAGTCGTGGTATGCTGCTATAGCAAGCATAATCCGAATAGATTTGAGCATGGCAATAGGTGAAAATGTTTCATCATAATCAATCCCCTATTTTTGCCTAAAACCCTTAGCCACCAATCTGGCCTTATAGGTTTCAATTTGACCATCAGCTCCAATCTTTTTCTTAAAAATCCATTTGCATCCAATAGGATTTATATCCTCTGGTGCATCCACCAAAGTCCATACTTTGTTGGTGTGCATGGATTCCATTTCGGATTGCATGGCAGCCAGCCATTTGTAAGAGTCCTTACTTTTGACTGCTTTCGCATAGGTCAGAGGTTCGTCATTTTCAATGACTTGGGCTTCATTATTCTCAATAATGAAACCATACCTCATAGGTGTATTTCATACTCTTTTAGACCTATGGATAGGAGTTATGTGTTCTGGTTCTTTTATGTGATTATATGGTTGAGAAATTTCTATTTGATTTTTCTTGAACTTCACTAAGTTCAATATTTCTGCCACTGCCCTTTTCTAGGATAAATTCTTTTTCCATGAAAATGGCATGCCTACTTACAAATACCTTTTGTTCAGTAGGATGGTAGAATAAATATCCTATACTATTTCTAGGATATCCTATAAATAGACATCTGTCTGATCTAGCATCAAGTTTATGTCCAAAATTTCTTTTGACATAAGCTGGACAACCCCATATCTTAAGATACTTAAGATTAGGTTTCTTACTTCTCCATATGTCATATGGAGTACTAGATACAGATTTAGAAGGAACTCTATTCAAGATGTAAATTGCAGTCTCCAGAGCATGACCCCAGAAGGAAAATAGGTAAATTCAGTGAAGCACATCATGGACCGTACCATATCTAATAAGGTACGATGATTTTTTCTTTCGACTACACCATTTAATTATGGTGTATAAGGAGGTGTCCATTCAGAGAGAATCCCTTTAAATTTAAGATAGTCTAGAAACTCACTAGATAAGTATTCTCCTTCCCGATCAGATCGAAGGATTTTTATACATTGTCCTAGTTTGTTTTTCGACCATACTTTGATACTCTTTAAATTTATCAAAGGCTTCTGATTTGTGTTTCATAAGATACACATATCCAAACCTAGATAAATCATCAGTGAATGTAATAAAATAAGAGTATCCTCCTCTAGCTTGAGTTGTCATAGGACCACATACATCCGTATGTACAAGTCCTAATAACTCATTTGTCCTTTCTCTATGTCCACTAAATGGAATCTTGGTCATTTTACCCATGAGGCATGATTCACAAGTTTCCAATGATTCATAATCAAAAGGATCAAAGAACTTTTCTTTGTATAACTTGTTAATCCTAGCCTCACTAATATGACCTAATCGACAATGCCAGAGTAAAGTATTATTTATGTCATCTCTCTTACGTTTTCCATTTTCATCAATATGAAATATATTATTATCCAAACATAGAGTCAACAAACCATTGCTAAATATGCCAAAACAAATATTTTCATTAGAATATTTGATCGAGCAACCTTCGCTCGTTACATTAAGACTATAACCTTGTTTTAATAACAAGGGTATAGATATAATATTTCTAATGATCTTAGGCATATAATAACAATTTGTAAGCTCTAAGATCTTTCCATAAGGTAACTTCAATATATTTGTCCCTACAGCTTCTGCCTGGATAGATTCTCCTCCAGCGCCATAAAGCTTGAAGTCACCTTTCTTCAAACTCTTAATTTTCTGCAGCCCCTACAAAGATTTGCAGATATGAAAACCACAGTCGGTATCTAATACCCAAGAATTTGAAATGGAAGAATTTAATGATAATATAGTATGTATCTCATACATACCTTTTGGTGCATTATTTGCACCAGACTTCATGGTTGCAAGGTAAGCCTTGCAATTCCTCTTCCAATGACCTGCTTTGCCGTAGTGAAAATAGGTCGTTTGTCCGGAGACCTTCTTCCCCTTTTTCTTCTTATTTATACCACTTTTAGGATTCAACCTTCTCTTTGAACCCTTTTTGCCTGCCTTCTTCTTGGAGATCCCTTCCACAAGAAGAAGAGGAGCCTTATCTTTCTTGATATGGCTTTCTACTATCTTGAGCATATTTAACAGCTCAAGTAATGAAGAATTTCAGTTTGTTCATGTGATAGTTCATGACAAACTGAGAAAATGATTCTGGGAGTGATTGCAGGATCAAATCCTGACTTAACTCTCCATCCATTACAAAACCTAATTGACTTAATCGAGTGATTAGGTCAATTACCATCAAAACATGATTTTGTATGGATGTTCCTTCTATCATTCTTGCATGAAATAATTGCTTAGATATCTCATATCTAGCAGTCCTACTATGCTCTCCATAAAGCTCTTTTAGATTGAGCAATATGGATTGAGTGTCCATGCTATCATGCTGCCTCTGTAATTCATTATTCATAGAGGCAAGTATGATGCATTTGACAGTAAGGGAATCATTTTGCCACATCTTGTATGTGGACTTATCTTCATCTATGGCATCATTTTCTAATGGCTTAGGATCAGGGGTGTCAAGAATATAGGAGAGTTTTTCTTGACTGAGTACTAATTTTAAGATTTCTCAACCAGTCAACATAATTTTGACCAGTCAATTTATTTGAATCCAAAATTGAACGTAATGAAAGTGAAGAAGCCATTTAATCTACATAATAAAGAACAATACATAAGCAAACAATTCATGATGACAAACATAATTAAATTAGGACTTTAATTTAATTATGTCTCCCACTAAAAATCATAACCCTCTTATTGATTTTCTTAGTGAGAATAAGATCCTAATTCCTTATAAAAAGTCTTGTGGTTGCACAACAAACTTGTTATAAGTTCAAAGGTAGGAAACTCTTTCCAATTGCATTTTATGCAACTCTCAAAAAACTTTTGCCTCTAAAACATTAATAGCCTTGTGTTAACACAACAAACTTTAATATTTTAGTTTAAGTAGAACCCTTCATTTCTATACAGTCAAAAATGAAATATAACTACTTTTGTGGTTACACAACAAAGTAGTATATTCAAAATGCTGTAAGCATCTCAATGCACTAGATTAATATTACATCTTTTCCCCATGATAGATCTTGTGGTTACACAATAGAACTAATATGGTTTTGGACATAATAAGAAACTAGTATGAAGGAAGGCCTTAATGTAGTGAATATAATATTAAGCATTTCAATCTAGAATTAAATTAATCAAATCGACCAGGTAAATGGGAGAGAAATGGGAGTCCCCCCGTTGCTTTCCTTAGACACCAATAAATAAATTGGCCAGGTCAGACAACGGAACCTAATTAAAAAATCATGTTCTCTTTACCAATCAAGAACCATTTTTTCTAGACACCGATTGACCAATTAGACATCCTTGACTGATTCAGCTAATAGATTAATTACACTACAACTTAATATAATTTTTATATAGAGGGATTTAAAAGGTCTCAATGCACATATAGATTTAAAATCAAACTAAATGCATAATAGCATTAATTATGATATATAAATTAACATGTATAATTATTCTAGGACAACCATCATTATATAGTGAATACTTTTCCACTATATCAGGGACAACCTTTACAGAATAATATATACAACATAATCTCATTATGATAAGTAAAAGAATATGATCTCATCATATAAATAAAAATATGCTAAAAATATTATATCATATTTTTTATTTATGCTATTATACTGTAAGCAAAGCATTATATGATTTAACCTAATAAGGCTTGCTCTGATACCACTGATGGATTTGGTGTACAGGATGGAAGCATGGATTTCAAAGCAAAAATATGAAATCAAATAAACCAAACCCAAACCCTAGGACCACCTTATTAGCAATTAAATCATATAACATGCATTTGTAATATAAAAGAAAGTATTAGAACATACCTCTTATCGCTAAACCCTAAATTGACCCTGATCGTCGTAGCAGTCCGTCAGGGTTTCCACCAGGTGCCCACGTGTTCACCCTCCAACGTTGATCCACATAGAGACTTGATCAAGACACCAGCACCTTTGATTTATATAATTAAAGTTCTAATAATAAGAACTTTAATTAAAAGGGCAAGACCTTCTTTAGCCTTTATGTCACCTTCCTTGCCTCTCCTTATCTATCTTTTCTTTTTCTTTTATCTTCTTAATCTTCCTTCCTAATGTCTTAGTCTTAAGATGACTTCTTGTCCTTATAATGACAAGGTCTAGACAAGAGAAAAGAAGAAAGAAAATTGGACAAAAAGAAACTCTTGTAAGAAAGAAAAGATAATGTTCACTCTTCCGGACTCAAGGTGTGCATCCCTATTTATAATGTACGTAAGGGTGTCAACTAGAAAACTCACGCCCTTTTCTCATCAAAATCTCGCATCCCATCTGCCAATCTCATGCCTCATCAGTAAAAAATGAGATATAGACTTAGTCCAAGAGGTGCCTTAAAGCAGAAGGACTCTTGGATTAATTCTACGTAAGTTTTCACGAAGAGTTGCAATGCTTCATCATTGGTGCCACCCTTTTCATCCATTAGATTATGAAACAAAGCCATCCAATGGCTCTAAAAAGGGATGCCCATTCAGCAAGAAGGCATGGAGATAAACTTTGAATAGTCAAAGTCCTAAGAGACTTTGACTTAGTCTAAGAGACGTCAAGGAGGAGTAGGCGGTATGGAGTCTTGGGCGGCAAGGGGGCTTGGGTGACAAAACATCCTGGGAGAAAAAATTAAAAGGAAAAAGAAGTATTTCATCTAAAAAAGGACTCTTCTGTGCCCCATATCAGATGTCCATGCTAATTAAAAATATTTACGTGACATAACATATGGGAAAAGTCAAAGAAGGTAGGCGCCATCTTACTCCATGTGCCAAAGAGTCCTTTGCGCATGAAAGACTTCCCATGCGCAAGAGAGAGACTCTCTGGCATATGGGATGCAGGTATGTGACATCCAATTTGAAGCCCAATCAATCTAGGTTAATCCAACTCAAGATCAAATCTTATTTGGCTCAAATCGGATCTTAATTAGTCCAAATCAAAAGCCAATTCGAATCCAATTCAAATCCAGATGCTAGGGTTTGCTATATGTGCTAACATATTCATCTTGCAAATATGGTCTAATCTAATTAGACCCTTAATCAATTCTCTTTGTGTGTGACCCATTGCATTCCACATCTAACCAGTAGTGAGTCAGGGTGTGATTTGACCTAATCTGGTTAGAACTCAACCAAACCGATTTAGGTCAAAACAAGCCAACCCAATTTGACTTAATTTAGAACACTTTCTAATTTAATGATCAAATTAAAATTTTAATTTGATCAAACCCACAAGACATAATTGATGTCTAGCAACGTATCATGACTATCCAAAAGATATGAAATTTTGATAGAAATACCAAAAATACCCTTAAGTGAAAATTACTATGCAACTAGATCCTTCGATCTTCCGGCATCCTGAATATGACTCTGGGTATGAAAATATGTCAATCCCAATATCATATTCATTTCTCTTTTAATCTTATGATAATAATTCATTTAATGAAACATTAGAAACCATTTCTAATTTTCATCATGCTTTGATCAAGGTCTTCTTGAATCATTATTTGTTTGAAGCAGGTAGGATGCTATTTCCTCTTACCAGGGGAGATTGATTCCTTGTTAACCTACTCACAGTCTTCATATATATAATCTATCATATCCAGATCATCCCGTACATAACTAAGTCATGAATGACTATGAACTAAAATATGGATTTATATATATAAGATTCTATGGTATTTTCAAGTCAAAGGATTACATGCACAAATTCCACTATGACAACCATCTATTGACATGTAGATTAGACTCCATTAGATATTCTCAATTTGGATCAATTCAGTAAACTCATTCTCTAATGAGCACCCACATTCTTGTATTAGTGTCATACATAAGTTATTGTGAGATCAATCATCCTCTTAATCGAGCATACAAAGAATGTGCTAGTCTTACCAAAAAATATTGATCCTTAACTCAATATCCCATCGACTAGAAATATTTAAATTAGGATTTTAAGATTTTAGATCTCACTAGTATGATCTCATCATAATCCTAAAACTATAGCCCTAATTTGTAGAGTTCATCATAATCTTAAAATAATAAGACACTGCATATGACGAAATAAAATGCCTTTATTTATTAAAAATGTCATTACATGAGTCTGGAAGACAAAAAACATCCCAAAAATAAAATTGACTTGAGGGCATATTCTTTTCAATAAGATCTCTCCCGAGCTTTAACATCAATAGGAGATAAGATCTCCTACAACCTCGACTGGAGATAAGATCTCCCCCGAGCTTCAACTTTAATAGGAGATAAGATTTCCTACAACCTCGACTGGAGATAAGATCTCTCTCGAGCTTCAACTTCAATAGAAGATAAGATCTCCTACAACCTCGACTGGAGATAAGATCTTCCTCGATCTTCAACCTCAATAGGAGATCAGATCTCTCTCGAGCTTCAACTTCAATAGGAGATAAGATCTCCTACAATCTCGACTGGAGATAAGATCTCTCTCGAGATTTAACTTCAATAGAAGATAAGATTTCCTACAACCTCGGCTTGAGATAAGATCTTCCTTGAGTTTCAACCTCGACTGGAGATAAGATCTTCCCCGAGCTTCAACTTCAATAGGAGATAGGATCTCCTTCAACCTCGACTGGAGATAAAATTTCTTCCGAGCTTCAACTTTAAAAGAAGATAAGATCTCTCTCAACCTCCACGAGAGATGATGCATGCTAATTTATAGCTATGGCAAGTGCACCAATTGATCAAGTAATAAAGTGAATGAGTAGAATATCATTCCTAGAGGATTGAAAAATAAGTACTGAAAAGCTATTTCCTATGCTTTATTTAGAAGACCGATTTATGAGAATAAGAAATTAAAGAATAAAATAAAGAAATAATTAAAAATTTTAAGAAAATAGAGAGAGAGTGTAATTATTAGGATTTTAAACTTAAGAGCAATATGTTACTAAGGCAATCGGTTCACCAACTCAGTCAATACAGTATTCAGGTTATTAGATTAATTTTATTTTATATGATGGTGGAGTCTCCTAATTTATTCACTACCCTTAGGTCCAGACATAGCAAAACTATCAATATTTATTAATTATCCTTTGGTCCATATATAATTTAAATAAATATTAATGCATTAAGTTTTGTGAATCCCTCTAATTAAAATACACTACGTCCAAAGCGCACTAAAATTCTCGCATGCATATGAATTCTAATTTGATTTATAATACAAGGTATATAATCAAAAAGCAATAATATAGATGTACTTGGTCCGTAACATCTATGTTCATCAGATCAATTAGAAGATGGCCAATAATCTAAAAGCATTAAAATCAGATTTATATACTCCTCATGAATAAAATTAAAAATTAAAAATAAATCACATTGAATATTGCATCAAAAGAGTGGCTACACCTTAGCCTTAGTAAAAAAAAATTAGTTCGTGATAACAAGTTCAAAAATAGTAAATAAAATAAAAAGTATAAAGAAATTAGACTGTCTGATTGCTAAAATTGATTATCCTTCGCTCTTGATTTGGAGAACTTGGTGAAGAAGAAGAAGCTCCTTGATCAATATTTGATTATCGAAAGAAAAAAATTAAAAACCCTTTTCTTTCTCTCACAAATCTCTCTTCTCTTTCTACCTCTCTCCTCTCTTTTTCTTTTTTTTTTATTTCTCTGACTCTCCTCTCTCTCTTTTTCCCTTTTTATTTCTCTCACTCTCCCTTTTTCTACGACAACAGCAGGTTTTATAGCCCAGAGATCGATTTTTTCCTGAAATCCTTTGAAAGTTAGGATTAAGACTCCTAAAACAACTCAAATTAGGATCTAGATGATTCTGACTGTTAGATGTTGATCAAATGGTCCAAAAATCACTTAAAAATCCTTTAAAATATCCTAGATCAAGTCGAAATTCATGCCAACCATTGGATCGATCGTTGGATTGAATCTGGGCTGTCAGATCATGCACAAAGAAGGCTTCTGATCTTTAGTTTAACATCGGAATGAATCTCAGCTGTTGGATCTCGATCGGGAGCTGCGAATGCCATTCGTCGACGCATGTGTGTCAGCCGTCCGATCAAATCTCAGTGAAAGACGCCTATCGAATCAAATAAAATTCTCAAATTACCCTCCGTAGACCATGCGCGAGCCCGATGTTGCGTGGACCGCCGCATTCTTCAACCAATCGGAGTGCGCTTCTTCATGTGAAATTCTCGAAATGCCCTCAAGTCGGTCCATCGTGCACCACAAAAAATGCTGACATCAGCGCTGCATCAGCAGGTCGGTCTGCTGATGCGGTCGAATTGGGCGGTCTGCTGAGCCAATTTTTCTGAATCGATTTGAACCAAACCATTTTTTTTTTTTGAAATTCAATTCCAGGCTCGTTTGAAGTTTGTTTTGCCTGAAATTTATTTCATCTGAACCAAAAAAATAAGATCTTTATATTGGTGGTCTTCTTTCCTACATAAAATTAATAAAAATATCAATTTCTAAAAAAATAAATTAATTTATTTTATAATTTAATACTCTTATTAGTATATTTTTATCACTTATCAGAAAATAAGATCTCTTTCAAGCTTCAACTTCAACCAAAGATAAGATCTCCCCCGAGCTTCAATCTCAACGGATGTAGAGCCCAAAAAATAACTTCGACAGTCATCTTTTTTGTACTTCCTTCCTTCGAATTTCGAACTCAAGAGTAGGGGGACTAGTGTTGGGGATAAACCCCACTTCCGCCAAAGTTCAGTCTGATGCTTAGCCTAATGTAACTGATAATCACGAAAGAACTTCGATCGAAAATTCTTTCTCTAGTAGTAGAACTCCTTCCAGACTTCTCCTACAATTGAATTCCTCCAGGAGCCGAACTCCTTTCGGACTTCTTCTTCGGTTGGATTCCTCTAGGAGTCGAACTCCTTTTGGACTTCTCCTTCGATCGGATTCCTCTAGGAGCCAAACTCCTTTCGAACTTCTCCTTCGATCAAATTTTTTCAGTAGTTGAACTCCTTCTGGACTTCTCCTTCAGTCAAATTTCTCTAAGAGCCAAACTTCTTTCGGACTTCTCCTTCAGTTGGATTCCTCTAAGAGCTGAACTCCTTCCAAAATTCTTCTTTAGTTGGATTACTCTAGGAGCTGAACTCCTTTTAGACTTCTTCATTAGTCGAACTTCATCTAGATTCCTCTAGCGAATTACTTTCAAATTTTAAATAGTATTCCTCCCGGATGATCCCCTCTAGCCATATTCTCTTTAGAAGTCCGAACTCCTTTGGAATTGATATATGTCAAAGCTCTTCACCAACCAACGCCTGCTTCCTTCGGACTTCGACTATTAAATCTCAACGAATGGGCACATCACCACAACGAACATCTCTCTCCGTAACAAACTCCACGTGGTCCCGAGTGGCCCACTATCGGATGGTTATGACTGTCATTTATTAGTCTACTATAGGTGACCCCACTACCAGACGATTATGACTGTCATTATCAATCTGCTACGGGCGATACCTCTCTCCATAATAAATTCCACATGGCCCTGAGTGGCTCACTATCGGATGGTTATGATTGTCATCTATCAGTCTGCTCCAGGCTCCGTCTACAAAAAAAAACCCTCCATATACGTTTTCTCTAAGCTCTCTTCTCCTACACAAAATTCTGCTGAATTCTTTTAAGCACTCCATTCCTATTGGCCAAAAGAGCTGACTTGATCGTCGGAGGGTCCTATCGGAGCCACCACCATCGACTCCGAATGAGACTTTATTTTGTAGGTCACCAGCGACGATCTTTTCTTCCTCAACTCCAGCTCGATCTGATGTCTATCAGATTCTGCACTAACAGGCACCATTATCCTCTACATCTAAGCATCTTGGGTCTTCAGAAAAGAATTATGTTGCATTTCCTCCTTTGATTTCTTAGTTTGTACTATGGAATTGGTTAGATACTTGATAGACTACTCCTCTTGGTTGGATCGGCCCACTAATCAACATACAATATGCTCCTCTTATGGCACTATCTTCAACTCTACAAGAGGTAAGAAAAAATATTACTCTACTTTTTTTTTACTTGTGCTTTTTTTATAGTTTTTAATTTATTAATGTATGATGTTAGGCATCTAGTTTGAAGCATCATGCATTGGAGGGCGATAGAGATAGACAAAACAATGGTGATGGTGATGTGCACCTAGGCACTCTATAGTTGTTGTTTCTTTTTCTCTTTTATTTTATGGATGAGATACTCATTTGGTGTATGTACTTATATGTTCGTATGATATGCACTTTATGTATTTATTATTTATCTTGATACTATGTAAACTTTAGACATGCTTTGATATACTATGTATATTTTATAAAATATGTACTTTATTAATTTTTTGGTGTAATTAGATGAAGAATTGTTATTATTATTGAATGGCTTGAGACCTATTATTGGATGGCTTGAAATTATTATGGTTGTTGTTGGATATATAGCAGTATATTGGGTTTTAAAAAATATATCCAAAAAAAAAATAAAAAATAGTAATTTAGCAATGGATTAAAAATAAAAAAATTAGAATTATGAATTAGCAATGGACATTTGAAAATTGTATAATGGATTTGAAATGAAATTGTAATAAAATATAAAAATTTTTCCAATGCAATAGAAATGAATTTGCAATGGACTCAAAAGACTTTAGCAACGGAATAGATACAGACTTACAATGAAATACAAAAATTTTAGTAACACAATAGAAACAGATTTGCAATGGACTCAAAATACTTTAGTAACGGACTAGACACAGACTTGCAACAGAATACTAAAACTTTAGCAATGGAGTAGAAATGGATTTGCAATGAAAAGTTAAAATAAAAGCAATGGCTTTACAATGGCATAGCAATGAACTAATAATACAAATTTAAAAATTTAATAATGGATTAGCAACGACCTTACAACAAATCCACAACAATAATTATATAGTTGACAAACTCATTTTTAAAAAATGGGCAATACAATTATTCAGTTGCTATTCCATCGCTAAAGAATTTTAGCAATAGAATAGCAACGGAAATGAATTCCGTTGCTCATTAGGTATGAGATTTTTAACAATGCAAGTAAATCCATCGCTAAATCATTTAGCGATGGATTAGCAATAAATTAGATCAATCTATATCTAGTATGATTTTGCTAAGTCACCTTGGATGTGCCCTGAGGAGAGAGATCATTCCGATTGACCATTCATCTCCATAACAATAATAATCTTCGATCTAGAATTACTATGCTATTAATTTTATCATAGCTACCTGCACCCCAAACCCGATACCAAGTAACCACTTGAATAATGGTCCTATGATTATGATTGCGTGTGACAACAATTTCTCTATGCACCGATAAAGTTAGTTGCCTTCTGTTTTTAGGATTTTGTCTAGCAAGATCATGGTATGCATCACCTATAGATTATTTATTTATTTATTTTGTTAGAAAATTGATTCTCCTATCAAAATCATGCCCTTGGAGTGAGCATTTATGAGATGCTCAAATCACACCGGGACCTTGTCAACTTGTCAATTAGATGTATATATAAGAGACTCATTAATGGCATGAAAAATTAGGTACAAAGATTATAATACCTTGTTTGTCAATGGACTGGACCTAACCCATTTGACTAGCCTAACTAACAAAAATTGGACCCAAAAATACTTTCTAGAAGTTTTAAGGCACCAAATAAAAGAAAAAAAGATAAAATGATGAAGAAGATTCCGATCTGGAGTCTTCTTCCTCCTAATTTTCCAATAGAAATTTAAGTTGAGGAGTTGGACTCCTCCATGCCACCTCTATTTAAAGAGACTAGGCACCTTTTGACCTCATTGCTTGCCATTGCTGAAGGAAATTAACCCATCTTCCTCTTCATCTTCTCAAACATCTTTCATTAAGTTTGCTAGAATATAGAGCAATCACCATAGGAAAGCCAGGTACGAGGATAAGATCTCTTTTCCCCACCTTCCTCAACTTCCGTATCCCTTATTCCAACCAGTTATCACCAAATTTTTCAACATCAATTATTACCGCTAACTGCTAATTGGGGTATCTCTGGCTACACAGCCATGGCATCAACCACCACCAACCATAGCCACTCCAACAAAGAGCTCCCTCTTTCAGGAACAAGGGAGACCAAAGACCCCAATTTTGCTAATGAACTAAAGGGAGAAAGAAAGAAAGAAAGAAAAAGAAAAGAAATGGAAGGGAGAGTTTCACTCTCTTCTCTCTCCCCTCTCTCTTCCCTACTTTCACTTTCTAAAATAGTTTTTTTTTTTTAATTTCACTTTCTAGAATTGTTTTTTTCACTACAAGAAAACTAGACTTTTATAACGAAATTATTTACGATGAAAATAATTTCATTGCAAATAACAATATTTACAATAAAAAATATTTTTCATTATAAATAATTAATTATTTATAATAAAAAAAATTTTATCATAAATAATAGATTGTTTGCGATGCGAATCATATTTATGTCGTAAATAATTGATTATTTATGATGAACAATTTTCATCATAAATAATTAACCATAAATTAATAATTTAAAAAATATAAAAGGATGGACTATTTGCGATGAAAATTTTTTATCACAAATAATCAATTATTTATGATGCAAATCATATTTACATCATAAATATTTGATTATTTATAATAAAAAAATTTTATCATAAATAATTGATCTTAAATTAGTGATTTAAAAATATAAAAGGATGGACTATTTATGTTGGACATTTTTCATCATAAATAAATAATTATTTATGATGTAAAATATATTTACATCATAAATAATTGATTATTTATGTTGAAAAATTTTCATTGTAACTAATCGATCATAAATTAGTAATCTAAAAAACATAAAAGGATGGACTATTTGCAACAAAAAAAATTTATCATAAATAATCAATTATTTATGACACAAATCATATTTACATTATAAATAATTTATTATTTATAATAAAAAAAAATTATCATAAATAATCAAATCATAAATTAGTAATTTAAAAAATATAAAAGGATGGACTATTTATGATGGTAATTTTTTATTATAAATAATATATTATTTATGATGCAAATCATATTTACATTGCATGTAATCTATTATTTATGATAAAAAATATTTATCTGAAGAAAAATTAGCATTTTCTGCCACAGGATCGATCTGATCTGATGAGATCTGTAGGAAATTTTCAAAAATTTCTGCAAATACTTATGATCAAATTTGAGAATTCTCTAATGTGATCCTAATAATTTGATATTAAAACTAAAAATTAAAATAAAATAGGAACATCAGATGTTACCTGTTCAGGGTAGACTATTACCCTGACAATGATTTGTACAAGTCTGAGGTCCTAGATCAAGCCATGCATGTACCTGGCCTCTACGAAAGTCCACTCAGGTTGGATCTAGATGCACTCTCTTTTTGAATTTGATCTCCAAAAATCAGATCTAAATTTAATTTAGGAAGCCTTCAAACGAACTTTGAAGGCAGCAGCCTGTCTCTTGATCTGAATCATCCTGTCTCGATCTTTTCTTCAGCTTTCTTCAACTTTTGATGGTTGAAACTCCACCAAATCTGGTATGGACGTGGAGAAGAGAGGGAGGAGCTTTAGAGGTGGCGTAGAGAAGGATTTTGCAGTAGCATATGGGCATGGAAAAGCAAAGGTATGAAACCCTAGGGTGCAGGATCTTTAAATAGACTCCTACACCAATCCTAGAGTCCAAAATCATCAAGCAACTTGTTTGCTTGATTTATTTAATATTGCAAAAATTCCTGATCTTTAGCATGAACCTAAGAAGAACTTTGACATTCTCTATGGTAGCAGACTATCGATCCACCTAATATGGATCTATGGGGTGCCTCCCTCCTTGGGCTTGAGGAAGCTGCCCCCTTAGGGCGATAACTCTTGAGAAAAGAGAGAAGAGAAATTGAGGGAGAAAAGATCTATATTCCAATCCATGTTATAAAATTCTAATACAATCTATGTATTTATACATAGCAATTAGGCCCGACCAAAAATTCTCCTGGCTAACCCAATACATGAAAGCACTCACTAAGCCCATGTATACCCATGTCTCCCATGCTCTTATCCTCTAAATCTAAATCTAACCCATACATGTTTTAGCCACCTTAAGACCTTATTGGACCAGGCCTTAAGATCTCAAATAGAAAATCTCTTCTAGTTTTGCTTGCCATCGTCGAGCCAGCTCTGCCAGGAGCCAAGCTAGCTTGACTACATATCATCCAAACCCTATCTTCTATCTACCTGAGACAGTCGGCTCGACTGCACCCTAAGTCGGCTTAGTCTCAGCTCGAACTAGCTTAACTGCGTATCCGAGCCAGCCCGCCTATCTATCAGTCCTTTATCTTGGCTGATCCTTCTCCTAGCTTTGGTCCTTTAATTCATCTTATGTTCTAGGTATTTGGAGCATCTACCAAGCCCCTCAAGATTCTCACATCTGAACCTCAAGTCAATGCAAGGCTACATGCTGCCTTCAGCCTAGGATAACTCCTGTCCTAGCCCTAGGACTCACACTTATCCTAGACTCCTAGAGCTAACACCCTAACTCTTCTAGTGATCTTCCAAGGCTTGGGAGCACCACTAATCCTAACAATCTCCACCTTGGTGCTTCCAAGCCTTGGCAAACTCTGTGTGAACTATCTACACCATCCTGCTGCCTCCAAAGCTGACACCATCCCCTCGAGGCCACCTCGCCTCCCAAGCTACAACATTGACCTATGCTTTACAACTCCCGAGACTCATGCTCTACTGCACTCATTGGCTTCAAACTGATATCCTCCTACTCTGACCCTATGGCTGCAACACCAACTTGTACTCCGTAGCGCACCCAGATAGCTCACTGTGCAAACTCTAATGCCTCCATGATTCTCTTCAACTGCTATGCACCCTTGGAGACCTTTGGGATGACTATCTCCATAGCTGAAGACCAATGCTTTCTTCTTCGCACAATCCTAAAATTGTAGGACCCCTTCTGCTTGGTAGCTGCATCACTTTTTCTAGACTTTTCTGGAGAACCTACAGCATTCCTACACCAGCACATGCTGCACTATCTGACATGATCATCTTAAAACATGCCTGTCCACCTGCACATGCCGCTCTACTTGGAACTATGTATCTTCGACATTGGTGCTAGGATATTGGTCCTCCTATACTTCTTCGCTTTGAACTTATGTTACATCTCTACTGATGAAGCCACCTCTATCCGATGCTCCATCTGAAATCGAAGCCCACTTGATGCCATAGAAGCTAACTCTATAATCAAGTCCCTCGAGGCCAACCACTCAATACTGCATTGCTGAGCCTACCACTACACCTTGAACATTATTGCTGTCCCTTCGAACCCTCCACACTCTGCGGACCCCTTCAAAGTCTTCTTGGATACCTTTGCAACTAGTGGGTATCTCTAAAACCTAAGAGCTCATCCAACTCTTTAAAATTAGTGATTGAATCCTAAAAAATTCTATCCTAGCCTTCTCCTCTTCTGCCCTGCACCAGCCATCACTTCAGTTGCATTTGGAGAAACTGCAGCTCGAACCCTGTCCTGAGCTCAGACCCACCTATCTCATCTCGAGGCTCCTGAGTTTCTCTGGCTCTCCTTGAGATCTACTCTCGGTCTCTTTGAGATGCCTTCTAATACTCTCTACTGAGATATCTCCCTCGACTGCTGCATCATCGAGCCTCTCTCAGCCTCGTGCCTCTAGGAAAGCACTACTACAACATCCAGCACTCCCTACCTTATCTCGACACCGCCTTCTTATAGGTATCTTGGTCCTCACTTGCTACACATAACCCATCCTCCACCTAAATCGCGACTCTTTCTAATGCTCCTATAGAAGAAACCTAATCCAAGATCAGCTATCCAGCACTGATCTACTAGACCTCCATGGATCATCCATCTCCATCATCTCCAAGGCTTTGCAAATCCATGCTCTGGTCGAATTGCTGAATGCATTTTCGACTACTTCTTCCACCTTCCTACAATCGAAGGACGTATAGTCGCTTCTTCAGCTTTCCTTCGACGATTATCCCTTGGAAAATCTCTCATCATCCGCCAAATTGCCCCACACTGCCCATATTCCTAAAGAATCCTATCATCCATCATACACTCCCAATTTATACAACCAAGATTGATAAAAAAATCATGCACCCAAACCTTCCATCCTAGGAAAAATCCTTTCCATTAATCCTCTCAGCCTCCACCTTCAACCCGCTACTTTCAGTTGGCCAAACCACAGTAATAACAAAGATAGATCTGAGACATAACATGAAATACTTATACAGATTTTTGATTTCACCCTGTATGACTTCTCCTTCAGTTCCACACACCATCAGGCTCTAAAGCAGGCTTTGATATCAATTATTGTAACATCACAATGGCATCACCTAGCTCTGATACCACATGTTGCAGAAATTTTTGATCTTTAGCATGGACCTGAGGAGAACTTTGACATTCTCTAAGATAGCAGACTATCAATCCACCTAATCTGGATCTATGATGGAGTGCCTCCCTCCTTAGGCTTGAGAGAGGCACCCCTCTTGGGATGATAACTCTAGAGAAAAGAGAGAAGAGAGATTAAGAAAGAAAAAATCTATATTCTAATCCACGTTATAAAATCCTAATACAATCTATGTATTTATACATAGCTATTAGATCTGACCAAAAACTTTTCTGACTAACCCAATACATGAAAGCACTCACCGAGCCTATATACACCCATGTCTTCCATGCTCTCATCCTCTGGATCTAAACCCGATCCATACATGTGTTAGCCACATTAAAATCTTATTGGACTATGCCTTAAAACCCCAAACAAAAAATTCCATCTAGTTCTGCTTGCCACCGTTGAGCCGGCCCTATCAGGAGCCGAGCTGGCTTAACTACGTATCATCCAAACCTTATCTTCTATCTGCCTGAGATAGCTAACTCGAATGTAACCCAAGTTGGCTTAATCTCAGTCTGAGCTGGCTCGACTATGTATCCGAACCAGCTCGCCTGTATGTCAACCCCTTATCTTGGCTGATCCTTCTCCTGACTTTGGTCCTTTGCTCTATCTTGTGTTCCAAATCTCCGAAGAACCTACCAAGCCTCTCAAGGTCCTCATATTTGAACCTTAAATCTATGTAGGGCTACATGCCACCTTCATCCTAGGATAATTCCTATCCTAGTCATAGGACTCATACTTCTTCTAGACTCTCGATGCCAACACCCTAACTCCTCCAGTGGTCTTTCAAGGCTTAGGAGCACCACTAATCCTAACATTTAAACTCCTACCAGGTTCTCCACATTAAACATCAGATCTGATTTGATGTTTGTCACCCAATAATCCCCTAAAAATGCCACACACAATAGATAGGAAGAGTGGGAGAAAGTTTAATGCGTAATGGACTCTTTCTTCTCTCCTAGAATTTGATCTTCCATCAAACTCTTTGACCAATCAAATCTAAAATTTGACCAAGCCAAAACTTATCCATATGGGATGCACGCCTAGGGGGATGTGTGCCCTCTCCATGCCATACAAAACATCTAAGAGTGCGTGCCCTTAGAAATTCTCCAGGGGTGCACGCCTCCCATCCCTTCTTTCTAACATCAAGGTCAACCTTTGACCCTTGTTTGAAATAGAAAATGGCAGGTGACAAAAATTAGCAGGTGTTATCTTAAAATCATCTAATGAATTAAGACAACCCTTTTATAACATGGACAAGCTCCAATCAAACTAGTATAGGGTTCCCAGATGAGTCAAACTCATCCGAGATGAACCAAAAAAACCATTGAAGGAGAATGTTAGGCTTAATCCTGTGCTAGCATGATTTTCTTGAACGTAATTGGATCTAATCCAAATCAATCAAATTGGGTTAGTCTAATTGATCACATCCAGACCCAAATCCTTATTTGTGTGATCCAGTTAGGTTCAGTTTTGTATGGTAATGAGATATGTCATGATCTCTATCATCGATATCATTAAAACATCTTTCGATGGACCAGAACTTTTTTGATTCACACAATTAGAATGATCGATCATCAAGATCATTTTAATTGCTCATAAAATTCATCAGTGATATCTAGCAGTATATGATAGCAATCCATCATAATCGAGAGCAAACCTTTCGGTGCAGCTACCTGTATGATTGGGTTCTTCTATCTTGAGCCCCAACAGGATTAGAGTTAAGGTGAACTCATCAAACCCAACACCCTGTTATATGAATAAATCATTTGATTTGAGTCCGATGTGAAAATCTAATAGAAAACTCTTTTTAATTATTTCACTCTACCATGACTATGAGCTTAAGGACTCGATCTCATGATCATAATAGAACTACTCTTTATCTACTGAGGTAGATAGATCTTCTATTGGTGTAATCCAATTCCTATAATAAACATGCTATAGCCAATGTACACTTTAGGATTTTGAATGGCTAGGAGATCGAGTTATGATGTAGTTAAACTATAACACCCTCAAGATAAACTGTCGATGCACCTCAGATCAAAGAACCAGTCATACCATTACAGCATCGAGCCAATCATCGACAAGAAGATAGACTCTTTTATGACTGCTCAAGATAGTCATGCTTAGTGCCCTCGTTCTCTAACAAGTATCTATACTCTCGCTCTAATGTCTCTACACCGTAGACTCAAGACTCATCTATCCTAAGAAAGTGATCATACATCAATTTTTCAGATCGATCACCA
This sequence comes from Cocos nucifera, assembly GCA_006176705.1. Classification (NCBI taxonomy): domain Eukaryota; kingdom Viridiplantae; phylum Streptophyta; class Magnoliopsida; order Arecales; family Arecaceae; genus Cocos; species Cocos nucifera. The sequence goes on along the minus strand of QRFJ01006769.1, from coordinate 26,457 downwards.
TCCTCGTGATGATCCTATGGTCAAGAGTAGTTTATGAGCTAATTATGAAAATTCATGTCTTAAATTTTCAACTCTTAAAAATATAAATTGTCATTATAATTAACTCAAAGAATATATCATAGACACTATGTACATAATGTGATATAATAAAATAATTCTTTATTAATTTTAAGTTAAAATTATAAAATTATTCTTAGAAGTATATTACAAGTATCAGCCAATCTGGCTTCTAGGACACACGTCTAACAAACTTTTGCTTGACCTAAAGCCAATTGGCTATAAATCTAAGTTCCATTTTTTTCAAGGTGGGCTTCGATCTTTTTCTATCCCAATGGCTTCATTAGTGGGTCAGCTACATTTTCTATGAAGTTAACTCTCTTGACCTCGACGTATCGCTTCTCGAGGTAATCACGGATGAGGTGGAATCATCGCTCAATGTGCTTGGATTTCTGATGAGACCTGAGCTCCTTAGCTAGTGCTATGTCATTATTATTATTGCAGTATAAAAGAACGGCATCCGATGGCATCACTCCGAGCTCTGTAGTGAACTTCTTGTATCAGAATGCTGAAGGAACCAGATCTAGGATTTCAGGGCTAGATCTTGAATCTTTTTCAAGATCAAGCAGTGAAAGAATGAAATAAATCAAAATTTATTTATAAAATTAGAGAAGATCCTACATCTATGATCCTATTATATAATTATGGTATGAGATTAAATCAAAAATTAAAAATATAAGAAAGAAAAAAGGTGTTGATCGCATCAACACAGATCTACACTAGATCAATTGTAGATATGTAACAGAGAATCATATCTATATTACTTGTGCAAGTTAGACATTCTAACTTACTGATCTAGGCTTGAGGATGTAACTCCAAGCCGCACATGCATTCGATTTCTAAGAGATGTTCACATGAGTCCACGAATCTCAATCAGAAGTCCAATGCTTGAAAATCAACATGGTATGCTAGTACTGTACTGATCCTTCTTCGACGGTCGATCCGGTACTTTCTTCTTCAAGATTTGATACTCCAAAAATCAAAAGAAAAGGAAGAGACTTTCAATTTGAAAAACACTCAAAAATCTCTATGAAGGAGGAGGTGAAGGGAAGAACAAAAGAACTCTAGAAGAAGATCCTCTTCTTCTTCTCTATTCTCTCACCTAGACACCTAGATTGGTATCTATGAAATTCCCATGCCCTAAGAGTTTCTCTCTTTGATTTTCACACACCCAAAAGCCCTCTCTAATATCTAGAATATATCTAAAAATAAGCCCAAAAGGAGCCTCTTATATAGAGATATGTAGGAGTCCTTGTCTAGGTCAAATACCTAGACAAGGCATATCCTAAATAGGCAATTTGTTGGGGCACCCAACACTTGGGCGCCCCCTCCTTTTTTTCATGCATGGACCAGCAGCAAATGCCATGAAAATTCCCTTATTTTCCACTAAAAAAATCAGAGAATAATCAAGGTGGGGGACGGCATAAGGGAAGAGTCTAAGTTTCCTAAAATTCTATCTAATAGAATTTGAAACTTGGAAACTAACTACCTTAGTTGACTTGGTCCTCAACAAAACTCCATATAAGAAAGAGAGAGGGAGAGTGGGCATGCATGAACATCACGGAGAAGGGGATTCCATTCCAAAAACCAAGAGAGGGGGCATGGGGAAGGCATGGGGTATAGGTGGTGCAAGGATATGAATCCAATTCTCAATAGGATTCCATATTTGACTTAGTCAAATATGGTTTCTCAAACCACATAAAATCAGAAACAAATCAACTCAATTAAATTATATTCTAATCTAATTAAAAATCTAATTAAATTAAATTAAATTAGATTTAAATCTAATTTAATTTTTTAATCAAATTAAAAATTAGGTTGACCCAAGTCCTAATTGAACTAGGACTAGTTCTTTCTTGCAAATGGCTTATCCAATAAATTAATTAGACATAATCCAATCAAGCCCAAACTAAATCTAATTAAATCATATTTAATTAGACTTAATCTCAGTCCTCTGGCTTAATCAAATTAAATTAATTAGTAATCTAATTGCTAATCAATCCTCCTGCAGCACTTGCACTAGGTTAAACATCAATCGTATTGATCGTTTAATCCTAGGATGATTCTTAATCATTGATCAACCATCCGATCAGATCATGCACTCTAATATGTGTGATCCCACAGGTCTAAACCTAAGTCACTAGCATAAGAATAAATTTTTATATCAATCAAAATGATCATCTAGTAACAGTATCCGACGATCAGATAGATCGAATATGTAAAACAATATCCTTAAAACCCATGTGGATATAGTTTTTATATAATTCATTCCCTTGATCAAAATGCTCATAGGATACCTCAGAATTTAATTATCAACTCTCATTAGGCTATCCATATTATATTTCAAAATACTAAATGAAGGAAATAGATCTAAGATTTCAGGATTAGATTTTGAAACTTTTTGAAGATCTGATAGCGGAAGACTAAAATTAATCAAAATTAATTTTGATTATCAAAAAATATTCTAGATCTAAGATCTATTACATGATCATGGTATTTTATTAAATTAAAAATTAAAATATAAAGAAAAAATTAAAACATGTTGATCACATCAACATGTATATACACTATATTTAATGCAAGTACGAAAATAATAGATCAGATCTATTACCTGCACAAGTTAGATGTTCTAACTTACTGATCTAGGCTTGAGGATAAAGTTGCAAGCTGCACATGCATCTGACCTCTAAGATTCATCCACACGAGCCCATGATCACGATCAGAAGTCCTAATGCAAGAAATCAGCATAGTATGCTAGTACTGTGCTGATCCTTCTTTGACAGTCGATCTGGAACCACCTTTTTCAAATATTAGACTCTCTAATTTTTAAAAGGAAAAAAAAGAGATTTTGAACCTGAGACATCTCTCAAAAATCTCTAAAGAAGGAGGAAGAGATCAAAAAAAATCCTAGAAGAAGAACCCTTCTTCTTCTTATTTTCTCTCACCTGGAGACCTAGATTGGTGTCTATGAAATCCCTATGCCCAAATATTCTTTCTCTCTGATTTTTACATGCACCAAAGCTCTCTCAATGTTCAAGAATCCATAAAAAAATTAATCTAAAATTTATTTTAAATATTGAGATATGGAAGAGTCTTGTCTAGGTCAAATACCTAGACAAGGCAGGTTCAAAATAGGCAATTGGTTGGGGCACCCAACACGTGGGCACCCCCTGGGCGCCCCCTCCTTTCTTTATGCCATGGACCATCAGGAATAAGCAAACAAAATTCTCCTCTTTTCCATGAAAAAATGAGAGAAAAAACAAGGATGTAGACAGCACAAAGGAAGGAGGAGTTTTAGGTGCTTAAAATTCTATCTCATAAAATTTAAATCAAAACCAACTCGTAGTTTGACTTGGTCCACAACCAAATGCCATCTAAGGAATAAGGAAAGGCTATGGGCATGCTTGAGGGCCTGGGAAAAAGTTTTTCCACATTCAAAATCAAAGAGAAGGAGCATGGGGGGTGTGAGGGGTCAATGGTGCAAAGAATAGGAAGTCCTAGTCATACTAGGATTCCTATTTTGACTTGGTCCAAGATGGTTTCTCAAACCAAAACTAATTCAATCCAATTAAATTAGATCCTAAACTAATTAAGAAATTAATTAAATTAGATTAAATTATATTTAATTTTAATTTAATTTTTTAATTAAATTAAAAAATTGGGTTGACCCAAGTCCTAGTGGAACTAGGACTAGTTCTTTCTTACACTTGACTTATCCAATAAATCAATTGGACTTGATCCAATCAAGTTCAAATCAAATCTAATTAAATTATATTTAATTAGACTTAATTTTAGTTCTTTGGCTTAATCAAACTAATCCAATTAGCAATCAAATTGCTAATAGATCCTCCTGCAACACTTGTACTAGGTTAAACATCAATCGTATTGATCGTTTAACCCTAGAATGATTCTTAATCATTGATCAACCATCCGATCAAATCATGAGCTCTAATGTATGTGACCTCGTAGGTCCGAACCTAAGTCGATAGTATAGAAATAAATTTCTGTACTAATCGAAGTAACCATCTAGCAATGGTATCCAATAGTCGGATAGGTCGAATGTGTAGAACAACATCCTTAGAACCCATGCGGATATAGTTTTTATATAATTCATCCCCTTGACCAAAATACTTGTAGGATACCTCAGAGTTCAATTGTCAACTTTGATCATGTTGTCCACATTGTATTTCAAAATATCAAATCTATCTGATGGATTATCCTTGCCAAGATTTTGCTATATTGAAATATAGTGATACATTCTACTCTAACTTTTGGAGTGGTTAATTCCATCTTGATCATACTTTAACTTTGCAAGTACTTAACTATGCTCAGAAGCCACTAAGAAATACTTATACCTATATCCCATCAGAGACATTCTCGATAGCAAAATGCTCTAGAGTTGGCCACGTTCCATGACGATGTACCCATACATCTCACCTATATGCCATACCAATGTCTCCACACTTCTTGATTAAGAGTATAACCAACCAATACGGCATATAGCAACCTATGCTCGATAGATGCTTGATGCGTGCTAATTTATGGCTATGGCAAGTGCACCAATTGATCAAGTAATAAAGAAAATGAGTAGAGTATCGTCCTTAGAAGATTGAAAAATAAGTACTAAAAAGCTCTTTCTTATGCTTTATTTAGAATACTGATTTATGAGAATAAGAAATTAAAGAATAAAATAAATAAATAATAAAAAATTTTAAGAAAATAGAGAGAGTGTAATTATTAAGATTTTAAACTTAAGAGCAATGGGTTACTAAGGCAATCGGTTCACCAACTCAGTTAATAAAATGTTTAGATTATTAGATTAATTTTATTTCATATGACGGTGGAGTCTCTGTTAGATATATGTGTCCTAGAAGCCAAAATTTGCTGACACTTGTAATACACTTCTAGGGGCAAAATTATAATTTTGACTATAATCAATAAAATAGATTATTTTCTATCACATATGTATATTTAGTGTCTGTGATACATCCTTTGAGTTAATGGTAATGATAATTCATATTTTCAAGAGTTGAAAATTTAAGACATGAATAATCATTAACTCATAAAATGCTTTCGATCATAGGATCATCATGAGGATGGTGATTGATTCAAAAGATTGGTGTACAATCGCTTCTCTTTAGTAGATGAGTCTTGAGTCTATGGTGTGAAAATACCGAAGCGAGAGTACAGGTACTCGTTAGAGAACGAAGGCACTGAGTGTGACCACCTCGAGTAGTCATTAGGAAATCTACCTTCTCGTCAATGACTGACTTGATGCTGTAGTGGTGTGTCTGGTTCTTTGACCTGAGGTGCATTAGCAGTTCATCTTGAGGGTGTTATAGTTTGACTACACCATTACTTGATCTCCTAACCATATAGAATCCTGAGGTGTATGTTGGCTATAGCATGTTCATTGTAGGAACTGGATAGCATCAAGATGGAATCTATCTACCTCGGTGGTAGAGGAGCAGCCCTATGATGATCATGAGAATCAAGTCCAAAAGCCCATGACCATGGCAGAGTGAAATAATAGAAAGAGTTTCTATTTAGATTTTCACATCGGACTCGAATCGAATGATTACATCATATGATAGAAACTAGGGTTTGACGAGTTCACCTTAACCCTAATCTGATCGGAGCTCAAGATAGAAGAACTTAATCACACAGGTAGCTGCACCAAGAGGTTCGCATTCAGCTCTGATGGGTTGCCACCATATACTGCTAGGTGTCACTGGTGGATTTTGGGAGCAATTAGAATGATTTAGATGATCGATCATTCTAGCTGTTCGAATCAGAAGAGTTCTGATCCATCGAAAGAAGTTTCGATGATGTCGATGATAGAGATCATGACATATCCCATTACCATACAGAACTGAACCTAACTGGGTCACACAAACAAGGATTTGAATCTGGTGATCATCAATTGAACTGATCCAGTTCAAATTGATCTGAATGAGATTCAATTAGGTTCAAGAAAATCATGCTAGCACTCGATTGAACCTAACGTTCTTCTTTTGCTATCATAAATAAGTTGTCCTGACTGAGCCAAAGGAGTTTGTGCTCAATCAGAGGCCTTCATATGGTCTGACTGGAGGTTGTCCAAGTTAGAAAAGATTGTCATATTTTGTAAAACATTACCTGCCATTTTTGGTCACCTGCCATTTCTTGTTCTTTGACTTTGGTCAAAAGTCTACCTTTGACTGGTCAAATATTGACCATTGATACTTTAACTTTTGACCACATGTCATGCACCTATTGGAGAGCTGGTGGGGGCTTGTCCCCCTGCCAGAACCTGGCAAGGAGGACGGCGCATGCCACCCTTGGCGTGTGCCCAAGTTGGAGGCGCCTAGGAGTCCTTGTTGGATAGGGACTCCATCTCCTTTTTTGATTCCAATTAGAGTTCTCCTAAGAACCAACTTTGACTGGTCTTAGGCGCCCTCTAAGAAGAAATCTAGGGGACTCTATTTCCACCAATCAGATTTAGATCTGATTTCATAAAGGGTTGTGATTGATTGGGAAGAAGAGAAGTTGGATCACAGACAGTTTATAAATAAGACCCTGCACCCAACCCAGATTGATATAGGAAGTGATTGAAAGGAATCACAATTTTCATGCCCCAAGGCTGCCTCTCCCCTCTTCCTCCATGCCAAACCATCTTCTCCCCTTCCTCTCTATGTCTAAAAGGAGTTTTGGATTTTTGGTTGGTGCGATCCAGATCAAAGAAAGACGACTGAAAGCTAGAAGGCTGCGCTGCTGCAAAGGACGACTACTGATCTTCAAAAGAAGTTTTGAAGATCCTTTAGATCAGATCCAGATCTAATTTTTGAAGACGTGATAGAGAAGAAAAGGATCTTCAGATCCAACCCGAGTGGATATCGGTAGAGGCCAGGCACTTGCATGGCTAGATCCAGAACCTTCCGCTGCATACAGGATCATCAATGGATAATAGGATTACCCATATCAAGGTAAGTTAAATCTAATTTAATTTATCTAATTTTATTTTAATTTTTAAAATAATAATAATCAGATCTAAAATATATTAAGATCTGATTGGGATCAAGAAAAAAATTTTTGAAATATATCTCTTGATCTGATCAGATCTGAACGAATCTGGACCAAAAAATCAGGATTTCCCTTCATAGTCAAGCCAACTCGATCTCTGACCGAGCTGGCTCAATGAAGGCGAATAGAACATGATGGAATTTTTTTTGTTTGGACTTAGATTATGATTAATCCAAGGTGTCTATGGGAGTTGCGTATGGACCATAGGATCCAGTGGTCATGAAAGATTACGGTCATGATATGAAGATCAAAAAATATTTTAAAACTCCATAAGGACATGTTCGACTCATATTAGTAGAATGAGACCTATTAGAACTTTTGTAAATTGCTGAGTAGAGATTCTCATCCTATTTAAAGGACTGAGATGCTGTGGAGTAGAAAAGATGATGCATTTGGCATGAGAGACACGTAGAGAGGCTCAAACAACCATCGAGAGGAGCTTGGCAGAGCATCGAGTATATGTAGCCCACGAGAGAAAGAAGTAATAGGTGCATAGCATCCGACGAGGAGGTTGTAAGGGCAGAGCATCTTGTAGCTTCTATGGGTCTTTTTGAGATTCTAAGAGAGCTTTTCTGAGGATAGCTTCTAGTTGAGAGAGATTTATATACGATGAGTTGAGAGTGGATGTTCTCCTCTTGTACCTATTTTTCTCTTTCATAATGAAGCTTTGCATGCCCCATGGAGGCGAGCCTTTAGGCTGATCCACATACTAGATTATTTTTTTCTTTCATTTTTTTCTTTTCTCTATCGTAATAATTTGGTACTAGATCCTTAACAAGTGGTATCAAAGTAGTTGATATCCCAACAGTTTGGTATCAGAGTGAGTTGATACCACAACAGACTCCATTTAGTGGATATAGAGAAAGGACAAGTGAGTTATTAGAACTTATACATACAGATATATGTGGTCCTATGATGACTCAGGTCAGAGATGGATACTCTTATTTTATAATGTTCACTGATGATTTATCTAGTTTGGATATGTGTATCTTATGAAATACAAATCCAAAGCCTTTGATAAATTTAAAGAGTATCAAAGTATGGTCAAGAAAAAAACTAAAAAAAGTATAAAAATTCATCGATCTGATCGAAGAGGAGAATACTTGTCCAGTGAATTTCTAGACTATCTTAAAGTAAAGGGCATTCTCTATGAATGGACCCCTTCTTATACACCGCAATTAAATGGTGTAGCCGAAAGGAGAAATCGTATCTTATTAGATATGGTATAGACCATGATGTGCTTCACAGAATTATCTATTTTTTTCTAGGGTCATGCCCTGGAGACCGCAGTATATATCTTGAATAGAGTACCTTCTAGGTCTTTTTCTAGCACTCTATATGAGATATGGAGAAGAAAGAAACCTAATCTTAAGTATCTTAAGATATGGGGTTATCCAGCATATATATAAAAAAAAAATTGGATATAAGTTAGATGTTAGAGCAGATAGATATCTATTTGTAGGATATCCTAGAGATAGTATGGAATATCTATTCTTCCATCCTACTAAACAAAAGATGTTTGTAAGTAGGTATGCCACTTTCATGGAAAAAGAATTCATTCTAGAAAGAGGCAGTGGAAGAAATATTGAACTTAGTGAAGTTCAAAAAAATAAATAAAGATTTCTCAAGCAAATAAATACATAAATAAGGAAGAATTAGAACACACAACTCCAATCCGTAGGTCTGATAGAGTGCGACATGCACCTATGAGGTATGAATTTATTATTGAGAATAATGAAGCCCAAGTCATTGAGAATGATGAACCTCTAACCTATATGAAAGCTGTCATGAGTAGAAACTCAGACAAATGGCTGGCTACCATGCAATCCAAAATGGACTCCATGTACACCAATAAAGTATGGACTTTGATGGATGCACCAAAGGGTGTGAACCCTATTGGGTGCAAATGGATCTATAAGAAAAAGATTAGAGCAGATGGTCAAGTTGAAACCTATAAGGCCAGATTAGTGGCTAAGGATTTCAGGCAAAAATATGATATTGATAATGATGAAATATTTTTACCTATTGCCATGCTTAAATCTATTCGAATTATGCTTGCAATAGCAGCATACCATGATTATGAAATATGGCAAATGGATGTGAAGACCACCTTCCTTAATGATTTTCTTAAGGAGGAGGTCAACATGTTACAGCCAGAGAGATTTGTCTCAAATGAGAGACCAAATCAAGTATGCAAGCTTAAAAGATTCATTTATGGATTAAAGCAAGTATCAAGAAGTTGGAATATCCATTTTGATGTTACAGTCAAAGAGTTTGGCTTTATCAAAAATGTGGATGAACCATATATGCATAAGAAGACTAGTGGGAGTGCCATAGTTTTCTTGGTTCTGTATGTAGATGACATACTCCTCATTGAGAATGATATTCTAATGTTATAATCGATCAAGTTATGGCTATCAAATAAGTTTTTTTATGAAAGACTTGAGAGAAGCATCCTATATACTTGAAATAAAGATCTATAGAGATAGATCTAAGAGGATACTAGGCTTGTCCCAGTCTAGATATATTGACTTAATGCTGAAAAGATTTAGTATAGATGGGAGTAAAAGAGGTTACTTATCCATGAGTCAAGATATACATCTCTCTAAGAAGATGTCTCTTAAGACACTTGAAGAGAGAAATAGAATTAGTTCTATTTCTTATGTTTCGACTGTAGGATCAATAATGTATATCGTGTTATGTACCAGGCCTGATGTTGCTTATGCTTTAGAAATAGCCAGTAAATTTTAGACTGATCTAGGAGAGGATCATTAGAAAGCTATAAAAAATATTCTTAAGTACTTAAGAAGGACTAAGGATATTTTTCTGGTATATGATGGATCTGACTAAAACTAGAAGAATATTCTGATTCTAATTTTCAATCAGATCTAGATGATAGCAAATTCATTTCATGATATATCTTTACTCTGAATAATAAAGCAGTGAGTTGAAAGAGTACCAAGCAGTCAACTATAGCTGACTCAACCACTGAGGTAGAGTACATAGCTGCAAGTGAAGCCATCAAGAAAGCTATCTGGATGAAGAAGTTCATCACTAAATTGGATGTTGTTCCTAAAATTGAGAATCCAGTATCACTTTATTGTGATAATACTAGAGCAGTTGCTCAAGCAAAGGAACCAAGATCTCATCATAAATCCAAGCACATTCTAAGATGCTTCCATCTCATTCGTGAAATTATTGAAAGACAAGATGTTATTATTAAATGAGTAAATACGAAGAACAACATAGCAGACCCGTTCACTAAGGCTTTACCATAGCAATAATTCGATCGCCATCTTGATTGTATGGGATTAAAATATAAGGGTGATTGGCTTTAGTACAAGTGGGAGATTGAAAGGAATATGCTCTCAAACCAATCAAAATTTATATTTTGATGGACTATTCTTTATCTTCCAAACTCATGTAATAATATTTTTAAATAACTAAAGGCATTTATTTCATCATAATCTGCATCTTAATTATTTATTTAAGATTATAATGAATCCCATAAATTAAGATTTTGATTTTAGGATTATGATGAGATCATACCTGTGAGATCTAAAATCTCAAAATACTAATTTAAAATATTTCTAATCAATGGAATATTGGGTTGGAAATTAATATTTTCGAAAAGACTGAAACATCCTATGTATGCTTGATGAAAGGATGATTGATCTTACTATCACTTGTGTATGATACTAATACAAGAATGTAGGTGCTCATTAGAGAATGAGTTCACTGAATTGATCCAACTCGAGAACATCTAATGGAGTTTTATCTACATGTCAATAGATGGTTCTCATAGTGGGAGTTGTATATGTAATCCTTTGATCTAAGATTATCATAGAACCTTAAATATATGAATCCATATTTTAGTTCATACTCATTCATGACTTAGTCATGTACGGGATGTTCTAGATATGGTGGATTATTATGAAGGTTGTGAGTATGTCAACATGGAAACGATCACTCCTAATAAGAGGAGATTGCATCCAACCTGCTTCAATCAAATGATGATTTAGAAAGTCTTTGATCAAAGCATGATAAAAATTAGAAATAGTTTCTAATATTTGATTAATCGAATCATCATCATAAGATTGAGAGAAATATGAATATAATATTGGGTTTGACATATTTTCATATCTAAAGTCATATTCGGGATGCAGGGTGATCGAAGGATCTTGTTGCATGATAACTTTTTACTAAAGGATATTTTTGATATTTTCATCAAAATTTTATATCTTTCGCATAAACATGATACATTGGTAGACATCAATCTTGTCTTATGGATTTGATTGAATCAAAGAGTTTAATTTGATCATTAATTAAAAAGTATTCTAATTGGTTGAATCAGGTTAGCTAGTTTTGACTTAAATTAGTTTGGTTGAGTTTTAACCAGATTAGGTCAAATCGCATCCAGACCCACTGCTAGCTAGATGTGAAATCCAATGGGTCACACACAAAGAGAATTGATCAAGGGTCTAATTGGATTAGATCATGTTTGTAAGTTGAATATGCTAACACATGTTGCAAACCCTAGCACCTAGATTTGAATTGGATTCGAATCGATTTTTGATTTGGGCTAATTAAATCTAATTTGAGTCAAATCAAATTTGGCTAACTGATTGGGTTGACCCTTGGCTTGACGACTAGGGTCTAGGCATTATCTAATAGCAACCCACATGCTAGAGACTCTCTCTCTTGGCGCATGGGATTTTGGATCATGCACAAGGGACATGTGGTGCATGTAGGTTGTTGGCACACTTCTTATCCATTTATTTGTTACATAAAAATGTAACGTAATTTTCAGATCTAAGAAGGGATGCAGAAGAGCCCTTCTATAAGTAAAATCTCTTCATAAGTTATCTGGTATTTGGATAAAGCATGTAACTTTGCCGCCTCTTATCTCTTGGCACCCCTTGGACTTAGAGTCTAAGGTGCCTTGGACTCCTCTCGATGCCCCATTTTTTCCACACCCCTAATCTGATATGGTTCATATAATGTTGGCCATTGAATGGCCTGCTTACCTAATCAGATGGTGAAAATTGTTGGCACCAAATGAGAAGAGTTATGACTCTTCGAAAGAAACTATGTAGACTTAGTCCAAAGAGTCCTTCTGCTTTAAGGCCCCTCTTGGACTAAGTCTACGTAATTCCACGTGGCTTGAAAATCAGAAAGGGGCATGGGATTATGAGTGGGCATGAGAAATGCCTAGAAAATGGATCTGAGAAATTTGAGGAGGTGCCCCTACGTAAATTAAAAATAGAGGCGCACTCCGTAGAGTCCTTGGATTTAGAATTCTTGCTTTCTTTCTTATAAGAGGCTTGCTTGTCTAATTTTCTTTATTTCTTTTCTCTTGTCTAGGTAAGGTCCTGATTTAAGGATAAGAAGTCTTCCAATAAGACAAAGAGATTAGAAATAAAAATTAAGGAGACAAGAAGCAAGAAAGAAAGGCAAGGAAAGGCTAGGAGGATGATAGCAAAGGCTAAGGAAGGTTTTGCCCAAATTAATTAAAGTTCTTATCATAAGAATTTTAATTAAAATAAACAAAGGTGCTAGTGTTTTGATCAAGTTTTCATGTGGATCAACGTTGGAGGATGAACACGTGGGCATCTAGTGGAAACTATTACTAGTGATCAAAGTCAAGTTGAAATTTAGCGACCAGAGGTATATTTCAATACCTTCATTTATGTTATAAATATATTTTATATGATTTAAATTCTAATAAAGTGGTCCTAGGTTTTGGGTTTGGTTTTATAATTTCATAATTTTGCTTTGAAATCCATGCTTCCACTCTGCACACCAAACCCAACATTATGGAGATGGAGAAAGCGTTTACTGCTAAGAGATGCCATGATGATGAAAAGATCTTATATACATCAAACATATTGCAACATGAGACATTTAATTGGTAGTAGAAACTGAAATACAAGTATAAAAGATGCCCTTGGTATGAGCATTTATGAGATGCTCAAATCACACCAGGACCATATCAACTTGTCAATTACACGTACATATAAGAGACTCATGAATGACATGAAAAATTAGGTACAAAGATTATATTACCTTGTTTGTTAATGGACTAGACCTAACCCATTTGATTGGACCAACTAACAAAAATTGGACCGAAAAATACTTTCTAGAATTTTTAAAGCACCAAATAAAAGAAAAAAAGATAAAATGATGAAGAAGATTCCAATCTGGAGTCTTCTTCCCCCGATTTTCTAATAGAAATTTAAGTCAAGGAGGAGGTGGATTCCTCCTTACCACCTCTATTTGAAGGGACTAGACACCTTTTAACCTCATTGCATGCCATTGCTGAGAAAACCCATCTTCCTCTTCATCTTCTTGAATATCCTTCACTGAGTTTGCTGGAATACAGAGCAATCACCATAGAAAAGCCAGGTACATGGGTTATGAGATCTCTTTTCCCCACCTTCCTTAACTACCATATCCCTTATTCCTACTAGCTATCACTGGATTTTTCAACATCAGTTGTTACCGTTGATGGTTGATTAGGGTGTCTCTGGCTACATAGTCATGGCATCAACCACCACCAACCATAGCCACTCCGGCAAAGAGCTCCCTCTTTCAGGAAGAAGGGTGACCAAAGGTCCCTATTTTGCTAATAAACCAAAGGGAGAAAGAAAGAAAGAAAGAAAAAGAAATAAAATGAAAGGGAGACTTCCTCTCTCTCTTCCCTACTTTCTCTCTCTAGAATAGTTTCTTTTAATTTTTCTCTCTATATAAATTCTCTCTCTACATATGACTTCTCTCCCTAGGTTTTTTCTCTCTCCTAAGATCTTTTAGATCTTCAAAAAAGAGTTTTTTCTAATGATTTTGATCGACCTTATGGAAGAAGAATTACGATCTATAGCAGCTAGGAAGCATGCCAGTCCTCCAATTTGGCAAGGTCAGGCACCACTAGATTTCACAATCAATTGTATCTTAGTATGATTCTTGATTTATAATTGATCAATTGGATGTCCTAGATTGAACCAATTCGAACATCAGGCACTACCATCTGGCCAACTTTATGAGGATTTCAAAATTTAAAATTTTTATTCTTAAAATAATTATGACTAAACATTGATAAAAATATAATTTTGGATATTAGGTTTGAAAGAAAATTTTAAGATTAGTTGGATTTGTCAACCATTGTACATGCAAGATAGATCCACGTCGGATAAAAAGAACTGTCCGAAGTGCTGCTAGGATAACATCATATTAGTAAGATAGCAACACTCCTGAGTAGCTTGGTGGTACCCCTCAGTAGGAGGGAGTCATCGATCCTGCCAGGAATATCCAAACAGAGCAAAAAGAGCCAAATATGGCCCAAACAATGTAGATATTAGTTGGCCTAATGCAATTGTAATAGTAGGTGCAACAATAGTTACTGTAACAATGGCATGTATAACAATAAACGCTACTACTACAAGGATGTAGAAAGTAGCAAGAGCAACAAAGTAATATTGTAGAATTTAAGAAGTTGTCTTTACTATCTTTCAAGAGAATTACCAAACCTTTGGAAGCTGCGAATTGGTTTATAGAGATGGAGAAAGTATTTACTGTTAAAAGATGCCATGATAATGAAAAAATCTTATATGCATCATACATATTGTAACATGAGACATTTAATTGGTAGTAGAGACTAGAATACAAATATAAATGATAGGGAACAACTCACCTAAGTAGATTCCGAAGGGATTTTATAATCAATATTTGTCTCAATGTGTGAGGACTCAAAAATAGCATGAATTTATTTATCTGAAAGAAAGGAATTTGATAGTTACAAAATATGAAGCTAAATCTATGGAGCTTCTCAAGTTTATTCCGAGGTTAGTCGAGGATGTGCATGATCAAGTACATAAATTTGAAATCGGACTGAGGACAGAAATTAGAAAGTGGTACCATATGAATTAACTACTTATGTAGATATGGTAAATAAAGCATTGATAATTAAAATAAAAGTTAATGAAGAATGTGCAGAAAGGAAAAGAAATCAAAAAAAAATAAATAGATCGTACAAATCTCAATGGTAGAATAGTAAATATATTGGGGGTTCGAGTAATAGGTCGATGAATAATAACTTTAAATCAACTGATAACATCAAGTGTTCTTGATGCGGTGGAAATCATATAGTAAATAATTCTCATTGGAACATTGATGCATACTTTAGTTGTAGTCTAAAAGGTCATAAAATTGTTGATTGCCCATAAAGAATAGAGAGCCAACCTATCCTGATAGACGAACAAAACAAGTATTAAAGTTTGAAACCTTAGATCTAAGGAAGGATATATTCTCTTATACAACAAGATGTATAGACTTTCAACGCAATGGTAACAAACTCTGGGAAAGATTCTCGAAATTAATTCAATTTATTGATTGGTTCCACGTACAAGGTAATTAGTGCTTCACTTTTCTAGATTTATCGATTATATAGTGTTTATTTCATTGAATTTTGAGTTATATTTATTTGTTTAATTTATTGCATTGTAAAATATTGTTTGATGCATTATCAAATATATTGATTCTATTATGGAGTTACGATTGATTAATTCTATTATGAAGTTATGATTGATTGATCTTGATTCTAAATAGTTTTGTATATTATTTAATTAAAATATAAAACTAATTTATCGAAAAAGAGATTTGATTCAAGATGAATTTTGACTTGCAACTTGACTATGAATCGATATCTTACCAGTGAGGATTATGCGCTAGTATATTGATATTCTGTCAGTGGAGGTTGCGACCTGATACATCGATATCCTATTTATAGAGATTGTATTCTAGTATATCGATATCTTGCCAGTAGAGATTGTGCAAAGGTGCATCGATACTTTGCTAGTAAGGATTGTTCGTTAGTATATGGACACCCTACTAGTGGGCGTTATGCGCTAGTATATCGATGTCGTATCAATGGAGGTTATACATTGGCACTTTGACTATTCTAAGCTCATTCTGGGAGTGAGATTAATTTCGGACATACGTATTACTTTGAGAGTAAAATTAGAAGCGAGATTCAACAATATCAATATTATTTAGATTTATATTTATTATTATTAATTGAAATTTACCAAATGTCTTGCATGTTTGTGGAGATAGTTCTTTGTGAGTATGTAGTGATTGCGGCTCACAATCTCGGATTAGGGGCATAACAAATATGATAACCTATTGAAAAGTATGGTAGGACACCTATAAAGTGCACACTAAAGTTCATTAGAAGTAACTTGGCAACTATATAATTAATCAACCCATTATGTTTGGCAACCAATCTGTGAGTTAGACTAATCTCTTCTTATCACATGGCAAAAAGGATTGTCCATATGCACTTTTTTTTTTTTTTTTTTTTGTGGTGGTGGTGTGTGGGGCGGGGGGAGGCCATAAAACCCATGGAAAAAAAAGAGAGAAAAAAATACATAAACTATTACCTAATAAATTGAGTACTGGTAGCATCAGCTGTAATGAAAAACTTGATATGTTAGGACAATTAAGCTAAAGAATTGAAGTCTTGCAGACTAACAAGACGTTCATGTGTACTTCACTAGAGCCACGTGGCACTTTGCATACTAACCGGTCATGATGACTCATATCATAACCTTAACACTTGACGTCTCAAGTGGACCAGAGGCTCACAAATACCCCAATCCAAGTTCAATTGCAGTTGGGACAAAATGGATTCACGCGAAACATGACGGGCACCCTCTTAGATTCCAAAAGATGATAGTTCCGAGATCCTCTCTTCTCTACTTTTCTCAATACTATGTGAGAAGCACCTTGTTGAAATTGATCTTACAAGGGAGCTTTTAAAGTCGATTCACAAATAAAGAAAGCATGCAAAGATCTACTTTATAATGAATTTTGTGTATGCAGTTGTGGAAGCTGATTGGTCTCTGGTCCTTAATTCTCGTAATTCCTATCCAATCACGAACATGGTTTGTAATGGTTAAATCACCAATAACCAAATTCATCAAAAATTTCCAATTTTGATGATATTAAAAGGCATCATTATTCACTGCTAAAACAAATGAAACTAGGATTTCTCATTTCATAATTTAGTAATCCTATCATATTATGCATATCTATCATGTGATTAACAGATTGACTTCCAGATACAAATTCCATGACCATGTCCCTCACCTCAATCCAACTGAAACCAGGTACCTTCTTAACCCCTTGCTCCATCATAACCCTCCTAACCTTCTCTGCTTCCCTCCATTGCTCACCGACACAAAACAAGTTTGATAGCATCACATAGCCTACCTCTTTCTGAGGCTCCTCACTCACCAACTTTTCTCCCAACATCTTGCCAATCCTCATATCCTCGTGAACAGCACATGCACTAAGCAAGGCCTCACATGTATCAGTAATCCTGTCACTAACTACTCTCGAACAACTGCCAAGCAACTCGCCCGCCTCTCTCAAATGCCCAGCTCTCCCGAGCATGTCAATTATGCAAGTGATATGGTCTGTATCTAATTCGATCCCATGGACCGACTCCATCACCTGAAGGAAGGCTCTACCTTGCTCGATAAAACCGGCGTGGCTACATGCCATTAACAAACCGACGAAGGTAACCTTATCAGGCAAAATACCACCAGCCAGCATGTCTTTGTACACCTCGAAAGCTTTCGTAGCCGATCCATGCAATGCAAATCCAAAAAGCATTGCATTCCATGATACCAAATCCTTCCTTAAAATGCCATCAAACACTTGAGTCGCAGCTTCGACATCCCCGCACTTGGCATACACGTTCACCAAGCCATTGGCCACATAGAGATAAGAATCGAAACCGCAGCGAATCACGCAGCTATGTGTCATTGTTCCATTTGCTAGCACTGCCAACATAGCACATGCATGGAGGACGGCACCGAACGTAAAATCATCAGGTGTAAGGGAATTCCTCTTCATGTCAACGAAGAGAGAAAGGGCCTCTTCCCCGTACCCATTCCTCGCAAACCCGGAAATCATTGCCGTCCATGAAACAACGTTGGTCTCTGGTGCCTTGAGAAACAAAAGAAGAGCTCCATGCACATCACCAAACTTCATATTAGCATCAATCATAGCATTCCATGAGACAATTGTTCGAGCCTCCATAGACTCGAACGCCTTCAATGCATCGTTACAGAAGCCAAATTTGGCATAAAAGCTGAGCACTGAATTGTTAACCTCAACAGCAACATCCCATCCGCTCTGATAAATGAATGCATGGATCATACGACCAAAGCGAGGGTCTGAAAGATCAGAACAAGCATTCATGAGGCTGCCAAATGTGGTGACATCCCCTTCCACACCCAACAATTGCATCTTCCTGAACAAACTTATCGAGTGCTCAATCTCGCCCAGCCGAGCATAGCCCATAATAAGAATATTCCATGAAATCGTCTTTCTAACAGGCATTGTACCAAACAAACGATGGGCGTCATCCAACAGTCCCGAATTGACATAACCATGGAGCAGGGAGCACCATGAAACCTCATTGCGTTCTTCCATTTCCTCGAAAGCCCGTCCAGCATCCGAAGGGCAGGAGCACTTGCCGTACATGTCGAGGAGAGAATTGGAGACCGGCAGCGAGGAGCGGAGCCCGAGTCGGAGGAGAAGGGCGTGGAGCTTCCTACCGCTGTTGAGGTCGTGGAGGTCGGCCGAGGCGGCGAGGACCGCCGTAAAGGAGAAGCAGTCGGGCCGAGCAGCGCACGTTCTCATAAGGGAGAAGAGGGAGAGGGCTCGGTGGGGTTGGCCCGAGTTAGAGTAGGCAGTGAGCATCGCGTTCCAGGAGACGGTGTCCCTCTCAGGCATTTCGTCGAACAGTTTGCGCGCGGATGCGACGCGGCCGGCCCGAGCGAGGGAGGCCAACTTGGATGTGGTGGATATGAGGTCTAGGTGAGTCATCGACTAAACTTGGGTGTTTGGATTCAGCTAGCGATCACAACCAAACCGATTTATCGAGCTGGTCCGTTTTGGCCTTAAGTATTGACTGGTTGGGTTTCGGCTTCCATTTTCAAGTTGGTTCGTTGGTCATGAAATGTTAGCGGAGCCCATCTAGTGTGACTAGAACTGGTCAGGTGAAAGGGGAAATTAACCGGTCACTAGCGGTCAGATGAGAGATCGATGCCTCAATCAAGAAGTCTACACTATTTTCACTGAAAGTGCAGACCAGAAGTTTGGCGAAGGAAATGCGTGCACAGAAATGTAAGAAAAAATAGAGAATATGAGGGAAGTGAAAGATCTTTTTTCTATAAGCATGGATTTCATTTTCTTCATTATTATTGACTTGGTTTGAATGTATACAGGCTTGAGACCTTATTGATTGGAGTAAATTTCGCTCAAGTAAGATCAGACTTGTTGGTACAAGCAAGTCTCACTGTATACGTAGCATCGTCAGAAAGGCCATCATCCTAGATGGCTATTAGAAATAAATTTTAATCCCGATTTAGTAAAAAACTGATATGAGAGCAGGTTGATTCTTACCTTAGCTAGGTGGACAAATTTAGTGATTAAATCCAAATCGGTAATACATCAGCCACCACAAAGCCCATAATGGCAGACCACCGTTCTCAACGACCATACCAAATATGAGTCGAGATCGATAATTGACCAACCTCATCATAACGGTATAGAATCGGATCAATATTTTGCTTGTTTGAGAACTAGCAGTTTCACATGAGATCGGACTTTCATTGATCCTATGCAGTGATCCACTTAGTGCGAGATCAGTTTCTCCATGACCAGTTTATTCTTTCGAGATCGGTAAAACACTGATGTCATCGACTCTGTGGGTGAGTTGCGCCCCCACAGATGCTAAGATCGGTAAATCACCGACCTCGTCATACAATCCAAATTGGTGATTTATCGACCTCAGCATGTTCCGAATGCCAACTAAGCACCAACTACGCTCCAACCAAGCAGTTCTTCTTCAGCTATACTATAGCTAATTGTCACCAAGGCAAATGGCCAATAGCTGCAATTCAGTTAGCCATAATAAACTAACGGCCTAACAAACTTTTCTTAAGATATAATCAAACCTCTTTATAAATAGAGGGGGAGGGTATCCATTCGGGAGATAAGCATAAAATACAAAAATTCACAGAGTCAAAACTCTGCTAAAATCATTCTTGACTTTTCCACTGAAGGAAGATCGAATTATTCTCCACTCAAATTCTCTTTTACTGTCTTTCAATATCTATTTTTCCTATCTATTGATAAGACTTCAACTAACTTAAGCATCGGAGGGAGCTAAACCGGATGGTACCCCATCAATTTTTGGATTTTTCTTATAGGTTGGCCCATGATCTACATTGAACTAGCCAGATTAGCTCTCCAGCGTAAATCTCTTCGAAAATCTAAAGCCCTGTTGTAATAAATTGGCGCCAGAGGAAGGGCATAACTTAAAATTTTGGTGGAAATAGTTAAGAAAGCGTAGAATCTGATTCCGTCTTCTCCAGAAGCCCCTCCAAAGATGGTCTAATCCCATCCTCCAGTCATAATTGATCCACAATAATTCAATCTCCTGGTGCAGTAAGTCCAAGCTCTCGTCAATACTGTGTAACAGCTCCAGCGAACGGCAGAGCAACGGCAAGAGTCCATTCCTTGAGAGGCTGTGTCACGAATTAGCTGTTAGAAAATATATCCTAAAGTCAATCATCTAAGTTGTAGATGATTGAAATTAGTGTATGAATTATTAAATAATAATTGCTATTTGGCTCGTTCATCATAAAAGTTCTATCTTTCTTAAATGAACTTCTAAATTATGATAAAATCTTTAGAACCATACTTAATCAATAAAGGAGGATTTATCGAATGATTCTTAAATTGTTCACGATCAAATGATAAGTTATTAACTAGGATGATAACTTATTGAGTGTAGATCACTGTATATCATATGTATTGGTTGTCCTCATAACCAAGTGATGTGGAGATACTAGTATGGCATACAAGTAGGATATAGGAGTACATCAGCACTAAACGTGATCAATGTAGCATTCTACTGTCAAGAGTAGCTAGCTAAGATCAATGGGTATAAATGTCCCTTCGACCTAAGATCAGCATGGTGACTTGCAAGCAACTCACCATACTTTGATGCCAAACTACCTGTATTTCTAATACAGGATCGAAAATTTTTTGGATATAGTCAAGTACTTGTAAAGTTATTGTGTGAGTCAAGATGAAATTGACCACTTCTGATTTACTTTAGGAAGTGAATGTTTCATTATGTTTCAATTTAGCAAAACTTAGGCCTGGATAATCCTCATGAGGAGTCACGAGATTTGTAAAATTTTGAAACACAATATAGATGACTTATTTGAGTGTTGATAGCTAACTCAAAATTATCTTGAGCGTTATTAGTCAAAGGGATGAATTATATAGTAACCATAGGTCAGAATTCTAAGAAAGTTGCTTTGCATACATTCGACCTATCCAGATATCGGGTACCATTGCTAGATGATCATTTCGATTAGTACAAAAATTAATTTCTATGCTACTAGCTTAGGTTCAAATCTATGGGATCACATACATAAAAGGTTGTAAGTTGATCGATGATTTAGATTCGTTCAGTGATCGAATTATCAATACGATTGATGATCGATTAAGTACAAGTATTGCAGGAGGATTGGTTAGTAATTGGATTGCTAATTGATTTAATTTGATTGAGCAATTAGGCTAAGATCGAGTCTAATTAAATTAGATTCAATTAAAATTAGTTTGGATTTAATTGGATTAAGTCCAATTGATTTATTGGATAAGCTATTTGCATGGGAGAACAAGTCCCTGTTCAATTAGAACTTGAGTGCACCTAATTTCTAATTTGATTAAAAATTAAACCAGATTTAAATTTAATTTAATCTAATTTAATTAGGTTCTAAATTGAACTAGAATTATCTTTTAATTAGGTTGACTCAAATTTAATTAGAATAGAATTTAATTTGGTTTGACCTAGTCTATATAAGAGAATCCTAGTTAGACTAGGATTCCTTTTTTCTTCCATGCACCACCTAAGAAAGCCCATGCCCCATATTGTTTTTTCTCTTATTTTTATGTGAGTTTCCTCACGTTAGGAAAGGTCCCCATGCCCCTTAATCTAATGGTTTTGATTTTATTTTGAATTGGTCATATTTGGAAGTTTGTTTGAATAAGTCAAACTATGTAGGAGTTTTAATTTGTTAAAACTCTTCTTCTCTTCCTATGAAATTTTTTTTCCATGCCACCTTCTTTTGTACGCCTCTTATTTCCACCTTTTTAGGGGTTGTTTTTCTGATCTCCACGCACAAAAAATAGGGGAGGCATCCAAGAGTTGGATGCCCCCCAAACTCCTTATTTTGAACTCTTTATTTTTAGGAGTTTGATCTATTCATCCATTTAAATGGGGTGCCTCCTATTTTATTGAAAAATAGGCATAAGAAACCTAGAATTTCTCCATGAAAAAGCTGAGAGAGAGAGAGTGAGGGATGTGGGAGATGGGAGTGAAGCTCTCTTTTGAACATCATGTATTGATGTAATAGAAAGAGAACTAAAGAGAAGAGGGTCTTCTTTTTTCTTATAAGACTTTTTCTCCTCAATTTTTGTGAGATTTTTCTATGAGAAAAATTAGAGAGAAACAAAGAAAGGATGTGAAAAAATTTTAGAAGAGAAGATCTCCTCTTGTCTTGGCATAGAGATGTTTGTAGGACATCAATGGTTGATATCCTGAGAGAGAAGATATGTCTTCTCTTAGGACTTTTTCTCAATCTTTTATGTTGCCCAGATAGACAACCCAAGAGGGGAGGTGAATTGGACTTTTAAAAATTTATAGTAGATATGTACGGTGATAAATGATTAAATCCTAAGTGAATCAAATATGAGAGCAAATAGAAGACACAGTCAAGAGCACACATATAAATAAGAGAATTTTATAGTGGTTCGGTGCTCTTTCAACACCTACGTCCACTCTCTAAGCAAACTCTTAAAAATTTTACTATAATCCCGCAAGATTATAGTCAGATAGTTTTTTCAGACTCACTATCCAAAAACTCAGTTGGTTTTTTCTAGGTTCACCAACCATAACCTTTACAAGGATCAGACAAACCAATCTGAATAAACAGAGGGAAGAGAAACCCCAAAACCCAAGTTTCAGCCCCTATTGAAATCAAGTATACAAAAAGAGGAAAAAAAATTTTACAACTTGAAATGCCCCTTTGAATGAGCAGAAAAGTTGTCCTTATAGTTCGTTGAAAGCCTCTTTAAATACATGGAGTTAATGCACTTGAGGGTTCTTCAAAGCTTGAGAGAATTGATTGATTGGAGATTGAGTATTCGTTCAAGAATAAAGCATGCTTCGCTTTCTCTCATTTTTCTCCGATCAATTAAAAATAACCCTTCTTTCTTTTATATTTGCAGCATTCTCTCTCTTCTGATGATGATTGAAGCTCAGAAAAAATGATATTTATTGCACAGCTATGCAACCCAAGAGGGGGGGGGGGTGAATTGGATTTTTAAAATTTTAAAGCTAATTTAAAGATATCAAGATCGAATGATGATATGCAAGACGTGTGTATGAAGCGATTTAGGTTAGAAAAAAAATATAAAAGATTAGAGAGCAAAAATTTAACAAACTAAGAAAAGAAAGATGCAAGCACACCACAAACAAGCAAGATTTATAGTGGTTTGGTGCTTTGCTTATACCTACGTCCACTCTCCAGGCTCCTACTTGAAAATTAAAATTCACTAACCATATTCAAACTGAATACACCATTAAAAACTTCCAACTCTAGCTATCCCAAGCTAGAATACTTATTTTTCAGGTAGAAGCCAATTAAATACAATCCTATTTAAGATTAGGATCAACCTTCCCAAGTTTTGGAGCCCTCCCAAAACTTGAATCAAAACAGTAAAGCAGAGTAAAAGATTTAATGACAATCAAATATAAGTTTAGCTCCCTTTGTGAGCAAATAAAATCTTAAGAACACTTTTCACAATAATGGAGGAAGCTTCTCTGATTTTTCTCAAGGTTGTTGAAGATTTGAAAGAGCTCTTGAGAGGTAGGTGAACTTGAAATAAAGGCTTCTTTGCTTAAAGATGACTTTTGCTTAGGGCTGAAATTGAATCACACCAATCTCTTGTGTTTATTCCTATTTAAAGCCTTTTAAATCTTCAATAGGTGGAGGAGAGATTCTGAGCAAGATTTGTAGTTGTTAGAGATATTAAAGAAATCATTAAAACCTACCAAAATAAAAAAAATAGCCATTGCAGAAAAATTTTCGTTGCAGGGGTTGACTCATGGGTCGACTCATGGCACAGGGATCGACCTCGAGGTCGACCTCTAAGATAAAATTCAGAAAAATAATCATTCTATATTTTTAGTCTTCGACCTATAGATCGATCCTTTCGCTTCAAACTTGATTTTCTTCCAAAATAATTATACAAAAATCATGAGACTGCCTCTAAAGGATTAGAAATCTTCTATACTTGCTCTTAAGGCTCTCAGATCAAAACTTGATAAAATTATGATTTTGCCCCTAAAATACAAAAAGTCTTTTTTCAAGCTAAATTCATTAGTAATCTCCTCAAATGCTTTGTAATCATCAAAATCAATTCTTGAAGCAACAATCTTTCTCTTTTTAATGATGACAAAATATTTGAGCATAAGCAAAAATAAAGCATGTAGAAGCATTGATTGAGGATTTCAAAAATTTTGAAAGAATATGCTACATCACGTACTAGGATATTATATTCAATTATTTGATCAATATGGCATCAAGAGCAGTTTGATGATTATAAATAGTCAGGTATTTAAATGATTTGCAAAAGTGTTTGATTTACTTATTCCTTTTGTCAATTTTACTTCTATTTTATTTTTTTATCAATTTTACTTTAATTTTTCTTATAGCCTAATTTTATTTACTCTACTCTCACTTTTTGATATCATCAAATAAGATCTTAAAGGATTTTAAAATTCAAAAATAAAAAAAAAAAGCTTCCTCCTTAAGTTATTCCATATGTTTTTCTATTAGAATAAGAGTTTATAACAAAACTTTCAATTTACAACATAATAATCATAATGAAATTTAGCCAATTCATAAAGATTTTATTTCACATCATTCAAATGACATCATCACATATTTACATCCAAATGATTATCATAACATCAAGTCATCAAAATATATAAGTGCTAAACATATAAAATATAAAGGTATCAAAAGTATTCATGAGAATTAGGCCATCAAAACATACAAAATTCATAGATACAACTATCCAAAATCTAAATAGCTAATAGTACCAATGCCATAAGTTTGATCCAAAAAAATATAACCAACTATGACTTGGTCAACAACTCATAGAAACAACTAAGAGATACTAGATCATAACCTAATACAAAGATGACTAAACTAAATCTAGTAAAGATCATGACTGGAAGCATCTAAATCAGATGAGGAATCAGAGATGTGATGGGGTGTGACATGATCAAATCCAGGAGCACGTCCTTGACCACGTTTGCCTCGACCATGGGTATAGGTGCAGGCTCGAGCAGCTGGACGAGATGACTCAGGAGGTTGAGAGAAAGTGGGCTGAGCAAGAAGAGCAATCTTGATAGTGTCTAAATGATCTAGTGCTCTCGACATGGACTAAGTGATGGCACCAATCTGTATAGATAGAGTCTCATTGGAATCTCTGAACTCTCTCCTCAAGAAGTCAAAACCATCCTCTAGAACACCTCAAAGTCTGGCTGCCTTAACAGTAAGATCTGATATCTCTGAAATATCCTTTCTCATCTGGAGACACGCTAGATCCAAAACCTACCTCTGTAAATCTAAAACTCTATCTGTCAATCTCAAAATACATCCCTCGAGGTCCTCAAGCCATGCAAACTGAGCAGTAAGCAATTGGAAGATAGTAGATACATGTGTAATCACAGATTGATCAGAAGATGGGATGAAGTGAGTACTCTTCCCTTGAGTGGTACTGGCTATCTACTGAGATAAAAGACCTACAATCCTTTGAGATAGGATATCGATAATCAACTGAATCAACTGGTTAGTGATCCTCCTGATCTGATCATCAGTGAATCTAACATCTATGTCTCTGCTCCTCAATGTGCCACATCTGCATCTTTCCTCACTAACTCTAAGGGACCAATCTCATGATCAGATGTAAACTGAAAGTCAGGAGATCTTCTATGATCATGAGGAGGTGAAGATGGTCCCTCCTCAGCTCTCTTTACATCCTCAGCACCTTTGGACCAACCGCCATCAATCTTTAAAAAACCCATGCGATGCAATGTGTGATGGTTGATGGTATCGGTGTGAGATAATCTGGCAACTGACTTCTCTTCAAAACAAACACATATCTCGCCGGTGTGTGGTG